>VXAX01001731.1:274-36069 GCA_013399835.1 Leptocoma aspasia | reverse complement strand
TATTATTATTATTATTATTATTATTATTATTATGCCCTGGTTAACATTTGCTGGGCACTATGAGAAACAAACAGCACATGGAGCTCACAGTCTGCAAAGCAAGAAATATGAGGAAAACTGAGGGGAAAATTCCTGCAGTGAGAATGGAGGAGGAATATGACTGGCAAGGATGTTTCCATGTTTCCTCAGCATCATGTGATAGGCAGTAGATTAGTGGCCAATAAAGGGGAACTCAGAGTTTGCAGAAATCTAGAAACCAGAGGGAGTTATTTCCCCTGCTGAAATAAAAGCTTTTCTAAAGCAGTCAACTGTGAGCATCATGGCCATGGTTAGAAAGGTGCATGGGCNTAAGGGCATTTTCAGCAGCATCCCTGGGCTCCAGCCTCCTGCTCTGCTGGTGGTTCTGATGCTCCAAGAGGCTGTGTTTGGGCACTTTCAGAGGGCGTGAAGTGTGTACAGTAAAATGTTGTGGCTGCTGCCAGCCCCAAAAGCTCCTGGGACAGCTCTGGCTCAGCAGCAGAGAGAAGTGGTCACAGCACCAAGCCTAAGTTCAAGAAGCGTTTGGACTTCCAGCCAAAATCATAGAACCACAAAATGGGTTGGGTTGGAAGGACCTTAAAGATCAGCTCAGTCCAACCCCTGTCATGGGCAGGGACACCTTCTACTATCCCAGGTTGCTCCAAGCCCCATCCAGCCTGATCTTAAACACTTCCAGGGATGGGGGACACATCTTTTCCCAAAAGGCATCAGTTCACTGTAACAGATGCTGCCAACCTGAGCTGCTTGATGTTTGCAGGCTCAGCAGGTGGTGGGAGGAGTCTTTTTTAGGGCATTTATTCCTTCTTTGCTTATCAGCCCATCAGAGCCTAGACCACATCCTCCTTTTAGGTGTCTGGACCCAGTTTGTGTGACCCAGTAACAACACTGTTGCCTCAGAACATGGTTTGGAGGCAGTTATATCATGGCTCTGGTTGAAACTCAAGTTTCGCACAATTTCTGACGCTGTGGAGCACAGAGGGAAAAGCTCCTTTTTCACTCAAGTGTCACAGCAAGGCTGCCAAAATGAGTTTTTACATGAAATCCTGTTATTCCTTTCTTCTGCAGTGGCATCCCCAAGAAGGACCTGGATGATTTAATTGTGGAGGTTCAGGAAGAAGTGAAACTCCAAGAGCCCTTTAACACCAGGGCATTTCATGAGGCATTTCATCATTTTGACAAGGAGGGCTCTGGCTTCTTGGATAGAACAAGATTTTTAAACATTTGTGACAGGTTCAACGTGCCGACCAGCACCATCCTTCTTAAAAAGGTCAGATGCAAGGGGTGTTGTGCATGTGGAATTCCCCTCCTATGGCTCTTCCAGAAGATCTCTTCTAAAAAACAACTCTAACCAGCTGCTCTAGCCTTCAAAGGGGAACAAATTCAAGAAAAGAGCAAGAGAGCCCCAGTTTAGAAAAACTTCTGAGCTGTTGGACTGAGCCTGTGTCTTAGAGGAGATAGTAATTGCTATCATCTAAGGAGAGGGAAAAATGTTATCTAGGTTGCCCCCCATGTTTGGCTGCACTGTAATGTGTGAAAATTCCTGCTGGTTCAGGTCTTGGATGAGTAGAAGAGGTTGTGTATCATGATGGAGATCAGGAATCATGACAGAGATCAGGGATAGGCTCTGCAGAGCTTGGAGTGTCTGTGATGGCTTAAGCACAGCTGGGATTGAGTAGAGGTGACACTGAGGTGTTCAAGGAATGTGCCTTAGGAAAGCTTAGAGACATTCTGGATTCAACAGCAATTGAACTGAAGGTCTAAGAACTAAGTGTTTTCNCCATGTTTCCTCAGCATCATGTGATAGGCAGTAGATTAGTGGCCAATAAAGGGGAACTCAGAGTTTGCAGAAATCTAGAAACCAGAGGGAGTTATTTCCCCTGCTGAAATAAAAGCTTTTCTAAAGCAGTCAACTGTGAGCATCATGGCCATGGTTAGAAAGGTGCATGGGCAGGGGATTTGTGTCTCTGAATGTGGCATGAATAAAGGCCCTGACAAGCACCCAGGGCTTTGCTGTATCTGAGTTCATCATAGCTCGCTGTGCCCTGAGGAATTTAGAGTGTGGTGACAATCCCTGCTCCACTCAGAGTGGGAGAGAAGTAACATTCTTAAAATTATGTGGAGAACCTGTGACAATTGAAGCTAAACTCCCACGTTTGAGCCCCAGTCTAGGACCTATGCACTAAAAACATCCATCTCCTCTCCTGAAATCTTAATCCCAGTGTTCCCAGAGGCCTGGGAAGCGTGGCAGGGCTGTAAATTAAACATATGGCAGAGAGTTCACTGCCTGGAGAGGAGCACAGCTGTCAGTCACAGAAGCAAACCCCAGACAATCTGTCTCCAGGCGACAAGGGGAAGAAGAATCCTTTCAAGGAATTGTGATATTAGACCTTTTCCATCTCGCTGGGTGTCAGAAGGAGATTAGTTATGCAATTAAAGAAACAAAAGCCTTCTTTCTTCCCCTGAAGCACACAAAGGCTGTGGCTCTGTAACACAATGCAGGGTCAGGCACGGACACCAGAACTGTCTCGTTAGTGGGGCTGTCACCAAGCTCAATTATCTGTGTCTCCCCTTTATGCCATGTGCACACACCAAAGTGACACCAGGGAACAGTGACTGTTCACATACACTGCCCCCACCCCACTCTTGGCAGGGATTTCTGCAAGATTTCCTGTGGCCCATCTCAGTATGTGGCCATGCTTTGTATTTTTGTGGCTCTCTTTCCACTCTGGTGAAGCCCAGAAGGAAATTGGGATTAAACTCAAATGCCTTAACTCTTCTCCTTGCATAGATTAGTGTCATCTATAGACATTCAAGGTTGGACTTGAACCTTTAGATCATCAAGTCCAACCTTTAGATCACCGAGTTCAATCCTTAAATGGTTGGACTTGATGATCTAAAGGTTGGACTCAATGATCTTGTAGGTCTTTTCAATCCTTCATGGTTGTATGATTCCAAGTTTACCTGTGATTCAGGACTACCAGGATGGGGAAATCCACATGGGGGAATAACATCTCCTGCTCTGTCACACAAGAACTCTGGGCACTTTCCCTTAAAAACAACCCCAATTTTGCAGCTTTTTCCAACTCTTTATGGTGTTTGCTGTGTTTTTTGTCCCCACAGCTGATTGACTACTGTTCCTGTGATGATGACAAGGTAAACTACCGTGAGTTCCTTCAAGCCTTCCCTAGTAATCTCTTCCCAGAAGCCGAAGGACAGGGCCAGCAATTGAATTCTCAGCTGACTTGAATACGTTGTACTTCAAAAAAGATGTTCTGGTTTTCACCCTTGCTTCACTCTCTCCCTCCCCCTTTTACAGACCCAGCTGATTCCACCCTCATGTTAACTTTTTTTTCCTTCCTAACCTCTCCCTGCCCTTTTAGCCACCCCCAAACTCAACCTCAAACTGCTGCTTGAAATGAAACTTATAGGAGAAAAAAAAAATTTCTGAGAACCAAAGTCAGATTCTTCTCTTGTTTTCTCAACCTTTTAGTGCAGTACTTTAGAGAGCTAAAGCTCTCTGGAGCCTGAAGTGAAAACCACTCCAGGTTTCTATCAGATGGCCCTTTCACCTTCAAGTAGTGAAGACTGCCAGTTTGTTATTAAAATTGCAATAAAACTGCAGTTGCTATAAAAGTGTTTAAAAGTCTGTTTTAAATATAAGGGCTGGAATAGCTAAGGATTAAAATAAGGGTGGGGGGGGGGAAATCCACAAATTGTGATTCTGGGTCTGCTCAAAATAGGGTGACCGTGGTGAGTTTAGTTATCTGGAGATAACAGGGGTCTGGACACAAATCTGCTGACAGCAGCTCTGCATTTTTTAACAAGAAGTTGGGAGAATGGTTTTAGGGCTGAGATCCAATCTAAACCCACCTTATCCACCTGTCGTCTCACCAGACAGGTCTCCAAGGAAAAGGGAGCACGGGCAGTTGGCATAGCAATAGAGTCATGACACTCGTGCTCCGTTACTCATCTCCCCGTGAAGGTAACATGGCAGGAGCCTTCTCACCCCAAGAGACACCTGCCAGGTGTTGCCATGGAGCACACAGAAAAGGCAGCTGTCAGGCACATAGAGAACAAAGCTCTTTGGAACAAAATGCTGCTTTAAATCAGCTTTTGTGCCATGGATTCTCATTTCCCCTCAGACAGCTGAGAGTCTCCACGTGACAGCTCCCTCCTGTCTCCCCTTGTTTGGAAAGGTCACTGCTCTTCCCTTCCGGGCCCGTTTTGTGCTGCTGCGCACTCTGACCAAAGATCATTCCAGGGATCTCTGGTCCACCTCAGATTTCAAGAGACCAAAAACTTACAGATGAAATTACTTGAGCTGTAGAAAGTCAGAAACTATTTTCTGCACAGGCTATGAAACCGTAACCTAACTCTCAGCCAAGTGATGTCGTGTGCCTGGGGCCAGCTGCACAAAATATACAATATAGCTCACCAAAAATATGTGCTTAAACCACATCAGATAAATCATCTTCTACAAATACCCTTATCCTCCACTCCCTCTGATGAAAGCAGCCACGAATAATGAACTCTGGAGCAGCTGCCCGTGCTGTGGACATGGGAAATGTGGGAAGATGAATCCCAGCTGCAAGGGCTTGGGGTGATAGGATAAGGAGGAATGGCTTTAAACTGAAAGAGAGTAGATTTGGATTGAATATTAGGGAAAAAAATCTTCCCTGTGAAGGTGGGGAGGCCCTGGCACCCAGGTTGCCCAGAGAAGCTGTGGCTGCCCCATCTCTGGAAGTGTCCAAGGCCAGGCTGGACAGGATTTGGAGCAACCTGGGATAGTGGAAGGTGTCCCTGCCACATGCACAGCTTAGCAATAATAAAGCATCAGTGGAAACAGCACTGGAAGAATCTATGCCTTTTATTTATTTATTTCAGAAAAATACTTCTGCTGAGTTTATCACAAAAGTCATTGAACAACAAACAACAACAAACAAAATCCGTACAAAAACTGAAGTGACAGGAAGAAATGAAACAAACGGGATAAAATACCAGAGACTTTTAATCCCCCCCACCCATTCCAAAATCAGGAAATTTGCACTAAAGAATAAATATGGAACAGAAATTTCCCTCGAATTCCTTTGCTGAAGTTTGATCAGTTGAGTTCAACATTTTCGAGGAAAAACTACACACCTCTGCCTAGCTTTTCCAACAGCCACTCTTCCCAGAAAAACCCCACACACAGCTCCAAGGAGGAGGAACATACTTCACTGCTGGACATAAAACCTACTCAACCAACCTTTCATGCCCCCTGAAGTTTCCTGGAAGGCTGTAAATCAAACCCCATCATCTCCACCCACTGTTGGCACAATCTGGGGTCCATCAACCAAAGGCAACAGCCTGAGGCTGTTGTAAATCCCCAGGCACTGCAGCAAAGGCAGGGTGGCTCCAAGCTCCCAAAGGCACTTGGAGACAAGGAAGAGAATCCCAGAGTGGCCACTCTTCCCTCCAACCAGGAAACCTACCAAAAATACCTTTTAAAACACTTAGTTGAAGGTAAGGGGATCTACAGGGGAACTGGAACTTGGCTACTACTAACCCAAACATGATGAGTAAGAAGAAAGAATCCTAAACAACAACAACAAGAAGACAAAATGTGACTGTAATGCCCCATAATGTAAGAGTCACTCAAAAACTGTATGTGAAATGCTACATCTGTTCTTCCTCCACCCCATTCTCTTCCCAAGCCCATTCTCCAACTACCTAAGACAAGAAAAGAGAACTAGTGCTGGTATTTCGCAGCTCTTCTAGGCTAGGACAGGAAAACACTACACTTCACCCCAAAACCACAGGCTACTCAATTCCTGACCTCTTTAGGTTGAATAATGGACAGAGACTACTAAAACAGCCTCAAGCCCATGGGAAGGGTGCAAGGAATCATGTCCCACTGGAAGTTTTGGATGATCTCCATCACCTTCTGCACTGTGGTGGACAAGAGCTCCTGCTCAGGGTTGGATCTTGGTGTTGGATTAAAGGCCGGACTTTAATCACTTTCAAAGGATGAGTTTGGAGGCATTTTCCAACCTCACCCAACAATTCCATGATGTTTTCTGCAGATGACACAGGGCTTGACAAGATGGGGCATGAGAAGAGCATCCACTAAAGGGAAGTGAGCTCGTGGCATTTCATAGGCAGAGAGGCCAAGGACAGACTGACCACTAAGGGCTTGCAATGAAAATACTTCAAGAAAAAGCTCTTTGGGCTGAAAGGAAGGCTGGATCTGCTGAGAAATCACATGGACACAGGAGCAGTTACTGCAGGCTTGCAGCCCAGGATTGTGCTTGCACTACAACACAGAGACAGGAGCAGCCCATGGCAGCCCCTCTGATGGAGACGGGATTGCAAACCTCCAGGATGACAGTGGGTATTGCCTCACAATAAAGGCTNAAAAAACCAACCTGCCAGGTTTGGGTCTAACAGAAGGATGGGAATTTCTGAGGACGAAATATAGGGGAGGGCTAAAAAAAAAAAAGCCCCATCATCTATAGGTTTAAAAACCAAAATCATAAAAAGAACACATGGAAATGCTTCAAAAAACAAATGTCCCTTTTCCTGGTAGCTCTATCAAAAAGAAGACAGAAAACACGTAAATGTAGCATATGTTGTACATATGTAGTAACAAAGGAGGGTGTTCAGCTACTGCTATAGTGCACGGAGAGGCTACAACATAAGGCACTTGGGATACAAAGCATCACCAGCTACTGTACCAAGAGATAGGATTGTGCAAGTGGAAAAGCTGCCTGAAGCCAAGCAGGCAGGAGGAGGAATCATTCAGCAGCCGTGTTTTTGGGAGGCTCTATGTGTCACCTGCTAACAGAGTCAGCAGCTCGGCTGCTGCGAGGCACCGGCACTCAGAAAGGCCTGGCCGAGGCTCTGGGGAAGTGCCAGCCAGCAGTGGCTCCTGGAGGGCACTGGCAGTGCATGGCAGGGGATGGGAAGAGGCAGGAGGAAGGAAAAACCTCTCACACTAGACCTTTTCCATGTCCTCCCCAACATAAAGCTCTTTTCTCCCCGATCATGCTGCACCGTGGGTCCTGTCGCTGCCTCTGAGCCAAAAAGCGTCTTATCCTCCCAGCACAGGCTATGAGGAGCAATGGCAAGGTCCCACCAAGGGCTCTGCTCCAGCCTCCTTCCCCAGCTCCCCTGGAAATGGGGAAAGCCCTCTCCTGCCAGTATCTCTCACTTGACACTCAAATGTTGTGGGGATTAAGGAACAACTGGAATTTGACCAACTGTCCTCATGTCCCTGCATGTTTTCTCCCTCCAGTGCCTCCTCAACAAGGAGAGGGGGAGGAAAGGACAAAAGACACCCAGATAAATGGGAAAAAAACCCAACTCAACTCAAAGAGGGGCAGAAAATCAACTGTCACCCATTCCTCAAAACACAACTGGTGTGAGGAACAACAGCACCAGCCTCAAGCTGGAATTGCACTTGAGAAGAGCCGGAGTTCAGCTGCCCCCAAGGGCTGAGCCAGGGACACACCAATCCTGGACTGCACATGGAGAGCACCCCAGCTCTGTGTCCCTCTCTTCACCCAGCCAAGGGGACACACCACGAGTCCCCTGTTCCTGCCATGGCAAAGCAGAACTAAAGCTACGGCCGACTTCGCTGCACAAGAGGCACCAACAGCAAAGCCCAGCTCAGGAGCCGCCCCAGAGGACAGTGTGGGGACAGAGGTGCCACCACTGCTCACCTGCCAAACCTAGCCTGCCGTGGCACCTCAAAAAGAAGCCCAGCAAGATGGCACTGACCCATGAAACCCCAAGCAGATGCTGCTCCCCAGCAGAGGCAGCGAGGGATCAAGCTGGTGAGATCTGGCTTTCCACAAAACCTCTTGCCAGCACATGGAGGTGAGAGCGGGCAGGAGCAAGAGGGGAAAGTGGTCTGCAGCAACAGATGGCCTCTGAGGTAGATTTGAGACAACTCCATCTGCTAACAGCTATGTGTCACAAGCCAGGCTTTTCCTAAAATGCAGGCTGCTCCTTGCAGCCCCGGCCTCCTTCCCCTTCCTTCCCTGTCATCTCATTCACAGCTCAGAAAGGGATGAAGGGGCTAGGATTTTTGAAAGAAACCCTGGATTTGATAGCACCTTGGGTAGATACAAGCACTGTATCCTTTGGAAACAAAGAGTGAAGCTGGTGGCTGCCGATGGCACGGCTGGACTGGTACGGTAGGGACAAGGAGGGCTGAGGTGACAGCATGAGGGGGCACAGTCCCACTGATGCAAAAACCCGTTTGTCACCTGGATGTGGTCACCAGCAACAAGAACACCAGGTCTACGAGGCACAGACAAGCTGGCAAATGGCTTGGGCTGACAGGAGCCAAGCCAGCATTCAGAGCAGGGCAGGCCTCAAGGATTCACATGGAACTGAGGGTGCTGCTGCCCCATAACAAAACATTGAGACTGCAGAGCCCTAGGCTCAGCTCTTGGGGCTAGGAGGCCCAGAACAATCAGAGGGCAGCCAAAAGAAACCCAGCTGGGGCAAGCAGAGGCTGGGAGGTGGACCTTCCATATGAAGAGGGAAGTTCTCTCCCTTCTCTGCTGCCCAGCTCTCAAAAATTCTCAAAAGCAGGGTTTAGAAAACCCCAGTTAGCCAGAGGTCCACCAGGAGAAAAGACAGGGTTGAGCTTCCTCCATCAAACCCTGGTCTCTCTTTGCAGCATCACCATCCTGCTGAGTGCTGGCCAGATGTGCCCCATCTCACCTGAGAGCACCCCTGAGCCTCAGATCTCACAGCCCCAGCACATTCCCCCAGGAATCTGATCCCATAATACACATTTGGTGCCTTCAAGCTGTCGTGGCCCTGTCCCAAAGGCTCAGGGAAGCACCATGAAGAGAGGGAACATGCTGTAGGAGAAAAAAGGATTGTTTGGAACCATCTGCGATACATTTGTAACCATTAACCAAAATAACCGAACACTAAAATAGGAAAGAAAAAAATAAAATTGCACGCTGGTTTACGATCAAACAGAGGAAGGCAAAACCAGGAGGGCTGGAGAAGGTTCCTATGAGGGGGTTGGGAGAAAGGGGCCTTTTTGGTTTTATTGCAAACAGTTCAGGAGAGCAAGAAAGGAAGGGAGGAGAGCGAGAGACACCTTGGGAAGATGATTCCGAGCCTGTCAAGCCACCGCTCGTGAGGAGCAGGAGGAGGGGCTGCTCAGTCCTGGTATCTCGCCCTCCTCCCCAGGAGTCAGCCCTTGGCTTCTAGGGAGACTTGAGCTTCTTGGTGCGAGGCGAGGTTCCGTTCTCTGCTTTCACCACTCCGTTTTCATGGTAACCTGGGGATGGCAACAAAGGGACACTGGAGCTGGGGAGGGGTCTAGAGCATAATCTGAGAGAGCTGGGGGTGTTGAACCTGGAGAAAAGGAGGCTCAGGAGGGACCTTCTCGCTTGCCACAACTCCCTGACAGGAGGGTGCAGCCATGTGGGACTTTGCTCCCAGCGAACAAGGGACAGGACAAGATGAAATGGCTTCAAGCTGCCACAAGGGAGATTCAGGTTGGACATTAGAAGGAACTTCCTCACAGAAAGGGTGATTAAACATTGGAATGGGCTGCTCAGGGAGGTTTGGAGTCACTACCCCTGGAGGTGTCCAAGGAATGACTGGATGTGGCACTCAGTGCTGTAGTCTGGTTGACACCGTGGTGATTGGTCAAAGGTTGGACTCCAGGATCTCAGAGGTCTTTTCAACCTCAACCATTTTGTGATTCTACAGAGAAAGAACCTTTGTCCCTTGCACAAGCCAAACCCTTTATCCTCTCAGGATTCGCCCACAGACATGGGGAAACCCCCAGGACATCAGGACACTGCTGGGGACGCCCTGCATGGGCAGCAGCCTGCAGGGGAACGCTGAACCCCAGGACTGACTCCTCCACAGTGCCACCCTTCCAGCACTCACCCGAGTCCCTCTTGAGCAGCTTGCTTTGCTGCTTGGTGCCGGCGGTGGCGGCGGCTCGCTTCCGACTGCTCTGCTCGTTCCAGTACTCCCTCCAGCGCCGCAGCTGGAAGTGGATGAAGCGCCACATCACCGAGGCCTGGAAGAGGCACACCAACAGCAGCACACTCATTCTGCCAGGGGCGGAGAAGAGGCAGGCTGAGAACACAGCAGCGAGGCCACCCCCAGCCCGGCCTTCCCCCCACACCGGGGCTGGTGGCCGAGGTCACCCCACGTGGCAGATGCCGTCCCTCCAGCCAGCATCTCTCCTTACTGCCACCCCCTGAGCCCAGAGCAGCCACCTTCCTTTCCCTCCAAAGCTCTCAGGTTTTGATTCATTGATTCTTTCAACTTTAGGGCAAGAATGGATGAACAGGATCATCTCAACCAGCACTGCCCAACACACAATGTGGCACAGTCAAGATATGATGTCCCCGGATGATCTAAAAGGTGGAAGGGAGGTAAGAAAGACTCTCAAATCCTCAGGTGTGCCAGCAGTTTTGGCTTCTAAAAGCTTGGGAATGACCATGCCTAGCAAATTCTGAACTGAACCCACAGCTGCTGCAAGGGTGAGAAAGGCTCCCAGACTTGACAGACTGCAAGGCATGAGGAGCCCATTCCATCCTCTGCTTCCCACATCAATGGGCAGCAAAACATGGCCAAGCAGAAGGGAAAATGCCTTTTCCTTGACCATATCCATGTAAATGCACTTACAGGTACAGCAGGGAAAGCCTGCGAGCATTTCTCCAAGACAGGCTTGCACTTTATAACTTCACTTGATTAACACTTTGTTTCCTGACTTTTCCCCTCCGTTTTGGCTCTGTCTAGCCTTTAAACCCCTCCTTGCTTCCTTCACACCCCCTTCAGCTCACTAAGACCTTCCCTAAATGGAATCAGGATCAGATCCCCACCAGCTGGATCCCATTTGGATGGAGCTTGGAGCAACCTGGTCCAGTGATGACATCCATGTCCACGGCAGGAGTTGGAACAAGATGATCTTTAAGGTCCCTTCCAACCCAAACCATTCCGGGATTCCATGATTACCAAACTCAGCAAAACCCATGCTGGGATAACACAGCCAAGGAAGACACAGGAGACACTCCTACCTGAAGAGAATATTGTTGAAGAGGAAGCTGAAGAAGTTTCCTCTCTCAGGGTCCAGGGCCTGGCTCTCCACGCGTGGCAGCCCGAAGCCGATGACCAGGATGTACAAGGTGAGGGTGAAGAGCCTGGTGACCACGAACACAACGGCCCAGACATTAAACCTGCAGGACAGCAAGCAGAGGTGTAGGCAGGAGCAGCCCCAGTGCTGACCCAGGAGGTGAGAGCAAGATCCAGGCTCTCCTGGGCTCCAAAGGAGGACGGGTGCCACAGGCAGATCCCCTGCTTACAGCTTCTCGTTGTTCTCATCCGTGAAGTAAACCAGCCGTGCCATGTGGAAGAAGAACTCAGCTAAGTACTGCAACAGCAAGAGGATCAGCCCCAAGCGGGTTAAGCTGGCAGGGAAGAGGAAAAAAAAGCATCACTGGGCTGGTCAGACTTCATCCTCCAACCTTCATCCTTCATCCTTCAAACTCAGCTACAGCCTCGGCCCTGCTGTCCATGAGCTGCAGCGCCAGCCCAAAGCCAGACCTCTGTGCAGCAGTGGGGGCAGGACTGCAATAGGGGAAATCCCCAAACCATCAACACAGTCCACTAGCAGAGCTGGGATGTATTCAACAAAGAACCCTATGGCTGGCAAGGCTGCTCTGCATTTCAGCAGAGAATGGTTTGGGTGGGAAGGGACCTTAAAGGTCATCTCACTCCAACCCCCTGCCATGGACACCTTCCACTGTCCCAGGTTGCTCCAATGCCCATCCAACCTGGCCTTGAACACTTCCAGGGATGGGAAACCTGGACAATCTGTGCCAAGTGCCTCACCACCCTCACAGGCAAGAATTTCCTCCCAGTATCCAAATCTCTCCTCTTTTAGTTTAAAACCATCCCTCTTGTCCTATATACCTGCCTAGGTAAAAAGTCACTCTCCACTGAAACAATCCTATTTATTCCTTCTAAGCCTCTCACCCCACTGAGGACTCCCAGGTGACTCCCAGGGCAGAAGCAGCTGCCCAGCCCATCCCTGGTGTGGGAGGGGATGCTGAGGCAGGTGACTCACTTGAGCAGGTAGGCGCCGGCGATGTGCAGCAGGTAGAGCGCGATGCAGCGCAGCTGACGGGGGATCTCCTCCTGGAAGGGCCAGAAAAGCCAAATCAACCTCTCAGCCTTCTCCACCGCCCTCTCCCACAGCTCCCTCTCCCAAAACCTCCACCTGGCTCTCACCTTGCGGACTTTTTGGAAGTAGAGCTCGGGCAGGGCGTGCAGCCAGTACGCCAGCTGGCACAGGTAAAAGAACTTCACATGGTACCTGAAATGCAGGGAGGAGCCACGTGAGCCAGCCCAGGCCGTGGCAGGACCACAAGAACCTGAGTGCCAAGGCAACACTGGGAAATCCCTCCACTGTTTTGGAGCCATGGGATTTAGGAGAAATCATTTCAGGGCTGAAATTATTTGCTGAGCTGAGAGCCGCACATGGAGTTTATCCAGATCCTTGTGTTGTGGTCTCTGTGCGCCCAGAAAACCCCACTTTTGTAAAAAAACCAAGAAGGAAGGGTCATCCCTCACTACATTTCTGCTGTGAAAAATGAACAGCAAAGAGACTTTCCCAAGGTGATGCAGGAAACAGGCAGGATGAGTAACCAAGCCCACAGGGCCTTCCTCATGAAACCCTCTGGAACACCCTCCCCAGGCTCACAGATGAGAGATCCCCATTCCCCGTGGTCTCACTGCAGCGTCCTTGCTGCTGAGTGCATGCAGAGGGTGCTGTGCTGTCAGCACCCCACTCCCAGCAGGCAAAACCATGGAGAGGAAGGAAGTGGCCAGCCCCAGAACCAAATGCCCTCACGAGTGCTTACGGCAGATAAACATGCGGGTAGTTTTCCCACAGACTCCGGGGGTTTGAAATGTATCCTTCCTGAAAAAGAGAAGAGAGGCAAGGCTTCAGCAAAACAAAACAGGTTATGAGAGGGTGGGCTGATGGTACAGTGAAATGAGGAACTGGGGATGACACCCGAGCCTTGTCACAGCCTGCAGGAAAAAACACATTCCCTGTGAGGGCCAAGGCTGAGCTCTGCATCTGTGGGTCTCTAGCACCCCTCTAAAATTTCACCAGGCCCCCTGTTTGGGGGCTGAAGGCTGCTTGCTCAGTTGCACAGAGGGTCCCAAGTTCAGGAGAGGATATTTTGGGGTTTGGAATGCTCTGGAGATGCAGGGGTGAGATTCCTGTAGCGTGGCTCAGGCATGGTCCAGAGGCTTCTTTCCCACTGGCATTTCCAACCCCAGCAGCACTTAAGCAACAAGAAGTGCTTCTGAAGAGAAAGAGGAACAGAAAACACCAACAAAAATAACTGGATGTGAATTAGATATTTTCGTTTTCCACCTCTTGCCTTACAGGATGGGACTCCCTTCTCACTCCTGCCACAAAGATGCTGTCCTGGGCTTTGCAAGGAGATGCTGGCATGGGAAATTTGTCCTGCCCAGTCACCATCATCCATTCCCTGTCTGTCCCAAGACCCTTTTTCTCAGCTGGGGAAGGCCAGGGAAGCACAGGGTGACCTGCTGTGCACATGTTGGGTGTTTGAGGAGTACATCACAGCAATGTGGGTTGTACAGGGGGCTCCAGCCCCACAGCTGCTGAGGGATGGGTCTGGCACTAGGCAAAGGAAGCCCAAAACCAGCAGAAGCAACTGTTTTGCCAAAGCTTCCTTCCTCAGAGCCCTATGGGGCAGAGGCAGTGCCAGCAGATCTCTAGAAATGCTGGCCTTGAAGAGAAAAGTAGTTCTCTAAGAAGGGTTGGCAGGACCCTCCGAGCAGTGGGGAGGAAATCTGTCCCCAAGGATCCATCCCCAGGACTGGACCCCAATGGCTGCAGGTAGCAAAGCATCATCACTTTACACTTCCAAAACAGTCAGATCTCTCCCACACCACCTGTTCTTCCCCCCCTCTTCCTTCCCAAAATGACAGTTTTCCCTCTGAATTCTTTGGGTTGACACATCCCGAAGGAACAGCAAGGTTTCCCTGTTTTCAAATATTCCCTCACTATCAGCTTGCCAAGGAAGGAACCACAAAGAGGGATCCCAAAATTCTGCCCATTAGCCCCATGACCCTGCAAAAGGCACCTAAAACCCTCAAGGCACTGAATGTACATAAGGAGGAAAATAAGAAGCTGAGAAAGGCACCAGGTCCTGGAGCAGAGGATGGAGATGATGGGGCCAGGCAGGATTTCTGGGGCCCAGCTCCAAAAATATTTCACAGCCCATTTACCTGTGCTGTGTACAATACAGGAGAAGGATCTCCCAAAACTACCCTCAGGCAGTGGCTGGAAAGATCCACCACAGCTGAAAACTAAACTGACTGAAATGTGCCTGTTTTGGCCCAGAAGCTGGCTGGGGACTCTGCTGCCAGTGGGATTTTGTGGGCTCCAGAAGCCACAATTCCCCCTGGAAAGCCAAATGCCAGCTAGCCCTGTGCCTTACCGTCACCACGACGTACAAGCACCAGATGACAGAGGTGAGGTGGAAGGCAACCAGCTGCCCTGACTCGTTGAACTTGCTGTGTTTGACCTTGGAGAGATGCAGACGCCTGTTGATTTTCTGGGAGGGAGAAGAGAGAGACAAACAAGAAGAAAACATGAGCCAGCAATTCTCCTCCTCCTCCACCTCCTCCTCCTCCTCCTCCTCATCCCGAGCAGCCTCCAGAGATGAAGGCTCACTCATCACCATGTGAGCCCCCAGACCACCCCCAGAACAGCATTTAACTGCAGCAGGACCACAGCCCCCCGTGGGATTTGATGTGTTTTGAGGACCCAAGACAGGGAATGTGGTGCTCACGTCCAGGGCGTACTCCTGCACCACTGCGTGCAGGATGATGGCGATGAAGATGTAGAAGAGGATGGTGACCAGATCCTTCAGCCCATAGTGATACTGGACCAGCTCCCCATCTGCAAAGAGACCAAAGTGTGGTCAGACCCCCATGGCCCAAAGGATTTCCAGGTAAGGGTTTAGTGGGGAGCAGCTCGGATGGGGACACCAGAGAGAGGCCATGACTATGCCAGTGGTAGGGAAAAAGGGCTCTCTCCAGGGAGAGGTGGGTGGTTTCCCCTCTAATAGGTACATAACTCAAGGGAGGGGACACTGCGGACACTAAAAGCTTCCCCCTGCCACTGGGGACAGCTCGGCTGTGGAGGTGGGAATTTATCACCTGGAGGGACGAAGACATGGGAGGCTGAAGCAGGTGACGGGATCAGGGATGGTCCATGAGGAACATCAGGGCTTGGAATAGGATTTCCACCCTCTCAGTTATGACTTTTCCTTATGATCTCCCACTCCTCCCTGAGAACTGCTGGAGTGGGATTCAGCTGTCTAAATGCAAATGCCTTCTGCTATTCAGAGATCTGAGGCAGCAGCATAGGGCTGGTGGATCAGAAATAGGAGCCATGGGAGACTGTGCTCTTCTGGAGCAACAGGAGATCCAAAATACCCCAGACATCTGCATTTAGGTGACTATTTGCACCCCTGAAGCTTATGGGAAGAAGCAGAGTTGGGAAGGCTGCAGGAAATATCATCACATGAAGCTCAGCCCACCCCTGGCTGCTGCTCTCCCTCACCCTGATCCAGTCTGTCCTCTCCTGATACCAGTGCTGGGAAGAGACTGCTCTGGCACCAGCCCTGCCTACCCTAAACAAAGCTTCATTCCAGATTTCTAAGATTTGAGTGGGATTTATGAACACACCTGGCACAAGGATATGAAAACACCTTGTCCTTAGGAGCCCCATGTGCTGTGCAGACCCAGAGGTAAAAATGGTGCCTGTATCCCAGAGCAAGGTAAAAAGCAGAATTGCAAGGCCAAAGAAAATAATATCATGTACATGTGCTCCAGGGCACCTCAGAAGCTCTAGCAGGAGCTGTGGGGGATGTGGGAAAGCCTTGGAAAAATTTAGATTCCTCCCAAAAAGCTGCTGCACCAAGATCTCTCTCCCCACTAGCTCATGCCCTATATTGATACCCCAATACCTGGTCCTGGGGAGGTGTTTCTGTGCCCCCTGGGACTTCTCCTATCAGGAAAGAATAAATCCCTTAAAAACCAGCAGCAGAAGTTGTCTGGACTGTGCCACAGGGGAGAAGGGACCACAATTTAATCTGGAAGCTGGATGATTCCTTCAGCCATAACCAAAGCCTTTAAGGGCAGAGCTTTTATCTTCCACATGTCTGCCTCCGTGCAGCTCCACTAATCCCAACACCCTGCTCTTTCTTTGGATGATTACTCAAACACTCCCAATTAACTGCAGCTTTCTGCCACCAGGCCAGGCTTTGTGCCCCGGGCATTTGGCTCATCCTGAGCACAGGCCTTTACCCAAAGCACCTCCTGCTGTCTCCAGGCCAGTGCCCAGATCCCTGCCAGATCCAGAGGGGCTCTGAGCCAGGAAGGCAGCAACCAGCAGCCAAAATAGGAACAGGGCCTGAACCTCCTGGCTGGGAGCTGGGACACCTCCTCTGGTCCATTTGGAATTTACTCCCTGTGAATCAGAACCTGCCTGGAGCATCACGTGCATCTCCACACCCTCCTCTCCAGGTGCCATCCCCAAAAATCAGCTGGACAGGGATGACATGCACAGCCCTTGCTGCCTGGCAAAGAGGTTAATCCCTCCTGCTCCTCAGGGGGACAAGAAGCTGCTCCAGGCAGGCAATCACACTGTTGCATCCTGCCTGACCAGGCTTGGAGCAGCATCCTCACCCTGCAGGGAGCACAGAGTGGCCGGGCCATGGAAGAAAGAGAGAGGAAGCCCCCAGACTCCCTGGAAAGCATTTCTTCCCAACCCTGGCAACATGAGGGCTGGCACACATGACCAGAGTGCTCTGAGACACTCAAACTTTGCTTCTTTCCAAAATATCTTATTTTTAACATCTCTGCCAGACTGCATTTACTGCCAGACAAGACCCTGAGCAGTTGATCAGTAGAGGGTGAGCCCAAAGCAGCTGGAAATGAGGATTTGGGGGCAAACCAGACTCAAACTTCCCCTGGGATTTCTGGAGCAGAGGCATCTCTCACCTGCTGTAGGCACACTAACATTATACTGAGGTAAGATGAACAGGAAGGCAGTCTTGGCTGTCACCTGTCAAAGACACAGAGGGGAGAAGAAGCACATCAGTTGTTAAATCCATTCCTCTGGATCAGTTTTTTTCCTATCATGATGGGAAAGGCAAATCATCCTGGGAGATGTGCAGGCACCAGCTTCACTTGCAGAAACACTGAACCTCACACTGGTCACCCACAAGATCCCAATGCACAGCCAAAAAGGGGGAAGAAAAGCCTGGGATGAGACACCAGGACACCCAAAACCCAGGGCTGTGCTGCTCACTTTTCATTTATTGAATCATAGAATCGAATCATGGAATATCCTAAGTTGGAAAGGACCAAAAAGAACATTGAAATCCCATTCCTGTCCCTGCACAGGACACCCCAAGAATCCCATCCTGTGCCTGAGAGTGTTGTCAAAACCCTTCTTGAACTCTGTCAGGCTTGGGGCTGTGACCACTCCCTGGGGAGTCTGTTCAGTGCCCAGTCACCCTCTGGGGAAAGAACCTTTTCCTAATATTCAACCTAAGCCTTTCCTGACACAGCTCCAGCCATTCCCTCTGATCCTGTCATTGATCACCAGAGAGGGATCATTGACTAAATTGCTTTTAATTCAAAGGAATGATCCTCCCCAGCAGCAAAGCAGGAGGCTTTTTGGGGATGGGGCAGAGCATCCACCCCACAGGACACCCCAAAACGGCACCTCTGAGACCAAAGCACCCTCAAGGCGAGCCTACAGCAAAATCCAGTGCACAGACATCCAACACCAAACATGCCTTCATCCCATCCAACCCCACACTGGCAGCAGGTCACCAGATTCTCCCTTTCCAGTGGCTCCCAGCTTCACAAGCACCCACGCTCAAACACAACCATTCCCAAAAAATCCTGTGCCCGTCAAACACCGACAGAGATGAGCTGCATTTCACACAGACATGGCTGCCACTGCTCTTCAGAGCTGCAGATTATTAAAATCCCAGCTGGAAATTGCTCCACAGCTTGTGGGGGAGACAGGGGGACTTTGCCAAGTGTTCCCATCCTGCCACCACTGGCATTGAGCAACCGGTGCAGGCAGCCCCAGCTCGGGGACAGCAAACTCCATGGCGTGTTCTCCTGATGTTTGGGGATTTTATTGTTTTTTCCACTTAAAAAAGAAAAAAAATAAATGAAATCCCACATGTTGTGCTCTGTTTGTGCTAGAGGAGTAGATGCAAGAGATGGAGACCATGGGCAGAATTTGGGGTGGGAATGGAAAAAGTGCATCGCCTGGCCTCATGCTGGCTGAGGGAAACACTCCTGGCTCCTACAGACATTTCTGGCTGGGAAAGCCAAGTTGCTTCACCCCAGAGCTGTACAGCACATCCAAGACCTGGAGTTTACACCCAAACCTTGCCACAGGCTGGCACAGGGCATGAAACAAAGGCATGGAGCCAGTGGTGGCTGTGGTGCTGCAGGGACGGGCAGCTGTGTCATGGACGTGCTAATGCCAGCAGGCACTGATGGATTTACAGCTCCCCGAGCACCTGGCTGACATCCATTGCTGTAAACAGCTGGGAACAAGACATCATGTCCAGGTGAAGCCTCCTAACCTGCTGGAGAGGACACAGACCAAAGCTGTGAGTCCAGGAAAATGACCCCAGAGTATCTCCAGGGTGGGAAGCAATGCCTGGAGAGAGCTCAGCCTCAGCACAGTTTCCAAATATTCTCCTTATTGTCTTTCCCAGAGTGCCTGGTAGGAAGGTTCCTCCATCCACTCCAGCATCAAGCAATGCTTTGTCCCATCTCCACACCTGCCTTTGCTTCCCATGGGCTGGAGAACGATCAGCAGCTTTGGAGCCACCCCAGCACCCCTCCACCTTTCCTTACAGAGGGGTAGCAGGTTGTTTCCTAAAGTCTCAGTGAAATATTTTAACAACCAAAGCAAATGTAACCTCCAAGATGCAGGCATCTGCAAGGCAAAAAACAGGTTTCCTTGGCTTGGGAAATAGGGATGAGCACCAGGGATGGCAAAACTCTTCAGAGCCTGCCTTGAGCATTTCACAGGCAGCCAGGGAAAGCAGAGGTTTGCAGTGGGAAGAGCAATGTGAGGATTATTCAGAGGCACAAGACTCATGGTCTGTTTGCTCTGAAACAAGATGCTGGTACGGGAAAGGAAGTGCTGGGCACGCTTCTGCCCTGCAGTACAGCAAGCAGAGCCAGAGCTGCCACTAAACTGCTACTGGGAGGGGCACAATGCATGGAATCATAGAATAATTTAGGTTGGAAAAATCCTCTAAGATCATGGAACCCAACTGTTCCCCCAGCACTGCCAAGCCCACCACAAAACCATGGCCACAGGTGTCACATTTACACAATTTTTGAACAATTCCAGGGATGGTGACTCCATGAATTCCAGCTTGTTCTAATCCCTGACTGCCTTTTCAGCAAAGAAATTTGTCCTCATATCCAACCTAGTCCTTCCTGGCACAACTTTATTTAGAGGGTGGGAGAGGGATTTGTCTCCATGGGACACACAGAGCAGGGACCATGTAGCAAATGCTGTATATTTATTTCTCATCCACTCCCTGACCTGCATTAAGAGCACCTCTATGCAGAGGGAGATGTTCCTCATCCCAGCCCCATCCTGCCTTACATGAAGGATGTGGCACTTGGGGACATGGGCTAGTGGTGGCCTTGGCAGTGCTGGGGGAATGGTTGGACTCAATGACTTTAGAAGGCTTTCCCTACATTAATGATTTTATGGTTCTGTGTGCCTGAAGCAGGTAAATTTGGGAAGCAGTTGTCCTGGGAGCTCTCTACAGCCATGAAAAAGGAACCACATCCTCAGCAGTGAGTGGCTTTCTGCTGGTTAAAGCCACTAACTCAAGTACCAAAGTTCAGATGGATGGTGAAGAGGCGAAACTCACTGTGTCCACCAAGACCAGAGTTTCCTGAGATGCCTGGATCAGCCAGGACAGGGGTGAGGCTGCTTCCCATGGCCAGAAATCAAATCAGCACATCCACCCTGCAGCCCTGGGTGGCAGAGCAATAGAAAAAGCCAAGCAATCCCAGCACCACCACACATTTACTGTCTACCACCAGGCATTTACTTTCTGATAATGTGGTGATTGGAAAAATCCACACTCCCCCTAGCCTGGAGATTGCTGCCTAATATGGAGCAGCAAAGCTCTCCCCATCCTTTTTTAGAGTCCCAGAAGGGTTTGGGTTGAAAGGGACATTAAAGATCACATCCCAACCCCCTGCCATGGGAAGGGACACCTTTCAGGGTGCTCAGAGCCCCATCCAGCAATTTAGAAGATGCTGTTTTTACCCCTGCCATGAAATGCTCCACATCAAAATCCCAACTCCACTTGTTCAGATATGCAAGTGGCTTTTAAAAAGGTGTCTAAGCACACTCATCCAGGAAGTTTAGCACCTCTCCCAGAAAGTATCCACTGCAACTCTCAAACACTAATATTTTCAGGAATGAGGGATAATTTTTCAGCATACTTTCCCAGGATACTCTATAAACTCCTGGAACAGCTTGCCCAGATTGGTTGTGGACTCCCCATCCCTGGAAGTGTTCAAGGCCAGGTTGGACAGGGCTCTTAGCAATCTGGTCTAGTGGAAGTTGTCCCTGCCCACAGCAGAGGGTTGGAGTGAGATGAGTTTTAAGGTCCCTTCCAACTTGAACAGTTCCAGGACTCTATGAAATACATTTCACTTCTCCAAAGCCTCATCCCAGTGGGATTTGTCTTCACCCCAGCCAGGAACCCCCAGGCATGCCACCATCCCCACGGTCCTGCTTGAGTTAAAGCCACTCTGGAGGAAAGAAGCAGCTCCAAACCTCTAGCGGGGGAGGCTGGGGGAGTTTTCTGCAGCCGGAGCCGGGAAAATATTTCCAGGGCTTGAAAAACAACTCAAGCTAATTACAGACAAAATGCTGTCCAAAGGCTTTCCTCACAACTTTGGGTTTCTTTTTCCCTCACTAGCCAGAGTTTATTGAAAGGCAAACTTGCTGATCCACAGTATGGATTGACACAGGCCCTATATGTAAACTAAAGCCCAAACTTTGGACCAAAGCCTTTCAAAGTAAACATCTGGCTTTGACAAAAAGCCCTTCCCAAGGGCGGTGCAGCCCCTCTGCCCCCACAGACAAACTCATCCCCCAGGATGACACTATTTCCACTGCCTCACCCTCCCTCCTGTTTATTCCCTTTTTAAAAGTAAACCTAAATACTGCACTTTTTTACCTTTTTTCCACTCTTCCCCAGCTATCCAACCCTTACGCTGCCCGCATGCCTCGGTTCCCACATCTGGCAAAGACCAGGGGAGGCAGGAACACATTCTGTTTTCCCTCATTAACAATGGGAAGGCCTTAATTTTTAGAGTACTACGGAGGGGACCGGGAAGGGGAAAGTATATTTAGCAGGAAGCCTGGAAATAGCAGCTCATTCGTCAGGCGCCTTCTCCTGACAGTGTCACAACTCTGAGTTTGGGAGCCCGTGACTCACATCCCACGAACTGCACAGGGGGAAAGCCCAGCAGGGGCACAGAACCACTTCTAAAACAATTGTTTATAGCTTTATTTCATCACCCCAGGTATAAGACTGAGCCTCAGTTTCCCCACCTTAGAGATTACAACAGCAGCCTCCATCTAATATAGAAACTTCTCCAAAATCAGCAAAGTTTTCCCCAAACCTGACCGTACACTGCTTACAAGACCCACACCTGGTGGGACACCCAGCCTGGCCTCTGGCCTTTGCTTCCTTTTTCTGCAAAGCAGGGTGGAAAAAGACATGCAAAGTAATTTCTGCATGAAGATGGGAAGCACCTGTTTCGCGTTTCTATACAGACTCACTCAAAATAGTTTTCACAAAAAAAAAAAGGGGGAGGTTTTTCTTGCTGGGCTCTAGCAGCCACATACACGTGGCAAAATCCCTCTTTGGGACTGGGCAGCTGCACAACCAGGTGTGTTTTCACACCCTGAAGGCTTAGGGCTGGCTGGGAAGGGAAAACCCTTTGCAGTGCCCAGCTCAGGACAGCTCTTTTTGGGGAAACTCCATCCAAGCCTGGGGCTTCCCTCCCTGAGCAACACCATGATCCTCAAAAACACACACAACACTGGAATAATCAAATCACCTGCAGCACCAAGGAGCAGCCTCATGCCACCAAATCCCATCATGACCAGCACCTGCTCCCTGCCACAGAGGAGTTACCAGCTTGGTGAATCCATGTGGATGGGGAAAGGTTGTGCACCCAAAAAGATGCTCAAGGTGTAGCTTATACTGTGCTTGGGCAGTGGGAGACCAGTGGCAGCCCCCCAGCATCACCCCGAGCACGGTGCTGGAGCAAGGAAACAATCAGCTCCTGAGGGATGCCTGGGAAAAGGTTAAAAATCTTATTTGTGTCTTCCCAAAAAAACCTTCCCTGCAGGAAACGGCCTATTGTGAGCAGGATTCGGCCTTTTCCGCTGAGCCTCAGCCTGGCTGTGGCCACTGGCACTGGGGAAGGTGGAAGCCCAGCTGCAGGGGAGGAAGCAGGGATGAGAGGAGGAGAAGGGGAAGGGACAGTGACAGGTCCTCCTCACCATGGCAAGGGATCAGAGCTGCCACCAAAACTCACCACAGAGGTGGCAAAAATGAGCACAGATGGTTTGGAGGGCTGAGCAAGAGCAGACGGTGATTTCTTCTCCAGGGGAAAAGAAAGCAGAAGGAATAAATGTAATAATAAAATAAAAGTAAATTAAATACCCATAAGGACCGAGAGTTGTCCCAAACCCCATGCCAAGGAGAAGGCAGGGATGATGCTGCCGGGCACAGGGAACCCTGGAAGCCACCCTGGCATGGCAAGCACTGTCTCCCTGAGGTCTACTGAGAGAGCAGCAAACTGCTGCCTTCAGCATCCGAGGGAGATTTAATGAAAAGGCATTAAAAAAACCCAGAAACACCACAAACCCCTCCCTGCTGCCACCACCACGGCAAGGTTCATCATTTTTCAAAACTGCCCTCGCAGCACCATATCAACCGAGAGCACCAGAGCAGCAAGCCCAGGTACCACCTCTCCAGGTCAGGGCTCTCATATGCAACAAAACCATCTGCAGGGAGAAACCCTGAGGCAGAGATGCAACCTCAGTGGCATTTTCTTTTTAAAGTACGAGTAGGAAACTTGTAGCCCAACTTTGCAGCATTTGCATGTGGCTTTGGAATACAGCTGGCCCTCCTGGGTCGGTTTTGAAACCCTTAAATAAATATATATACACATGCATAAGGACATCGAAAAGGGTTCGAGTGCTGTAAGAGACTCGTTCATTCAATGAGTTCGCAGTAAGAAAAGAGGGGGATAGAAAAGCAGGGGGTTCCAGCGGGGAGGAATTAAGGAAATGGATTTCCTCCTCCTGCGATTTGCTGCAGAAGGAGCCTTTCCTCCCTCGCCAGGCCCCCCGGCCACCCCTTTCCCATCCGGATTTGCTTTGAAACGTGGCACTGCCGAAGGGGAGGGTTCAGCGGGGGAGGCGGGGGGGTCCCGGCCGGTGGTGCCGCTGACCACGGCCCGGTGCCTCGGCGTGGGATGCCCGGAGCCGAGCGAAGCCGCACGGGAAGGGGAGAGCAGGCGGAGAGGGAAGGAGCCGGAGCAGCGGGGAGAGAGCGGCGACCCCGGCACGGCGGTGGTGGGACCCCCGGCAAGGGGAAGTTATCCCGTGGATGCCTTCCCATGGCCCGCAGCACAGCGGGATGGGCCGGGAAGGGATGGATCGGGAAAGGCCGGGGAGCCGCTGGCGTCTGCCCGAGGCCCAGGAGCCCCCGGTGCTCGTCCCACGGCGCGGGGTCAGCGGGCTGCGGAGAAAACACCTGGAAAAGGGCTACTGTTAAAGAAAAAAAGGCGAAAAAAAAGGGAAAAAAAAACCACTTCCCATTTGCAAGAGCTGGGAATATCCGACAAGGCTTGGCTTCTCGCTGCGTGGGGCTGATGTGCCCCTCAGTGCTTGGAACATCCCGGCACTGCGGTGGGTTTGGGGCAGGGGTTTGGACACCGCCTGTGCTCCCCCTCCCCAGCCAGGGACCCCCGGCAGAGCTGGAGCGGGGACAGAGGATGTGCCACCCCTAAAGCCAGCACCGGGCTGGGTCCCCGTGGGAATGTGGGGAACCTCTCCGGTGCCGGGTGACAGATGGGGAATGAATGGGGCGGCACTCTGACCCCCGGAACGAGGGGTCCCGCACCCCACAGCCCCCTCCCCGTGCGGGATGGGGGCACCTGGCCCGAGTGGGGAACCCCCCGAGCTGGGACAGCCCCAGGGGGGACATTCTGTGCGGAGCAAGGGGGGGTCACCTCGTCCGCGGGGTGGGGACACACGGACAGCCGGTCCCGGCGGGGGGCGATGGCGGGGGGGGTCTCACCTCGAANCCGCCCCGACCGCCCTGGGACCGGCACCGGCACCGGCACCGGCACCGGCACCGCCCCGACCGCCCCGGGACCGGCACCGGCACCGGCACCGCCCCTACCGCACCGGGACGGGGACCGGCAACGCTCCGACCCGCACCGGGACGGGGACCGGCAACGCTCCGACCCGCACCGGGACCGGCACCACCCCGACCGCATCGGGACCGGCACCGGCTCCGCCCCGACCGCATCGGGATAGGGACTGGGACCAGCACTGCTCCGACCCACACCGAGACTAGGTCCGGCATCGGCACCGACCAGCACCGGGGCCGACGCCGGGAACCGGCACCGCCCCGACCCGCACCGGGACCCGGCCACGGAGCCGGACCCGCACCTAAACCGAGACCCAGCGCCCGACCCCGCCCCACAGCCGGACCAGACCTGGGCACGGGCACGGACACGGACCTGGACCCAGCCCCAGTACTGGCACCGGACTTCACCCCAGCCCTGGACACGGACCCGGCACCGGCACAGCCCCAGCGCTGGTCCAAGAGCCGGGACCTGGACCCGGCACGCGATGGAAAGCTCAGATGTGGACCCAGACCGAGAGCCAAGACCTGGCACCAGATGTGGATATGGACACAGACCCTTCCCTGGACCAAGCCCCGGCCCCAGCCCTGGATCCAGCCCTGCTCCAGCTCAGCACAGCCCTGGACCTAGCACCGAACCGGGACCCAGGGCCCAGCCCAGCACCAGACAGAGAACCCAACCCTGGTGACAGCTCCCACTTGTCCCACGCACGCCCTAGCACTCCACAGTGGGTGGAGGCACGCACTGGTTTTGGCACCCACCTCACATCTGTGCCCCAGTACTGTGCACATCTGGACACCCACCCATGCTTGAACCCACCTATTGTGTGTGTGGGGATGCACCTGCACCCACATCTGCACCCACCTACCACGCACATCTGGGCTCCCATGCACCCAGCCCCCCCTGTGTCCCAGCACCCAGCCCCCTGGTCACACCCTGCAACCCCCTGACACCTTGCTCTGCATCCCAAAGTCCCGGTGCTGAACCCCAAATCTCCCTCGTTAACCAGGGGAAGGCCTGATGAGGCATGGGGTGCCTTCCCTATCCCACCTCCTTCCCAAAACCACACCCCAGCTTGACCTGGGAGTGTAGCAGTGGGGACAGAGACAATCTGAACAGGTCTCCAGGGAAAAACAGTGGAACAATTGCTGTTATTTATTGAAGTCAATCCCTAAAATCCCCCCAAAGCTCCTCAGGGAGCTCCAAGGACATGAGGGAAGTGGGCAGGGCCCTTTGGTGGCTTTGCTTAGGAAAATCAAGGTATAAACAGTGTTTTGCTTTTAAAGATCTCCCTTCAAGCAAAACATGGACCCTTTTGCTTCCATGGTCATGTTCAGCTCCTCCAGCATCCCTGGATCCCCATGGATCCCTCACAGACCTGTCATGTGTCCAGTGAGGATGGATTCACAGGAAGGAGAAAACACTGCTCCAGCACATTTGAGAGAACTGAGCCGTCTCAAACCTGGTGTTGAGAGCACAAAGCATTTTCCTCCAGCCAAATCCAGCCAGGGAAGAACAGTCCCTGGGTTCTCATTAAGCACTCAGTCCTATTAGGCAAGTCCTGATTAGCTGGGCTTACCCTCTGCTCCCCGCCTCCGTGGTATTGTTTAGCCTTGGGCACAGAGCTGCAGCCTGGGCCCTGCCTTTTACAGGAGCACTGAAGGCACCAGGAAGGGATTTGCAGCAAACCAAATTTAATTAAAGGGGGAAAAAATATCCAAAGTTTCAGCTTGGAAAAAAACCAGACAAATAACAACAGCCCCAGGGCAAATAATTCTATTTTCTGCAATGTCCAAGTGTTATGTTTCAATGTCGTTAGAAGTGAAATGACGGTTTTTCCAGGGAAATCTTTTCTGGGGGCGAGGGGGTGGGGGTGCCGTTACATCATTTTGGAGCTGGAGGGAATGTTTTTCCCCCAGCCCAAAACCTGACACCCACGGACAGTGCTCAGAAATTGGGCTGCTGGAAGGTGAGATCCCAGCAGGGCTGGGGCAAGGCTGCTGCCCCACACTCAAGCCCTGTTGGTACAACTCCATCCTGCTTTATTTTATTTCACCTTGAAAGAGGGACAAGAGTGACCCATTAAAAATAACAAGCCAAGGGGACAGAGCCAGCAGTCAGGACAGCCACGTTCCCAAGCCCAGGCACTCGCCTGGGTATTGTTTAATTTCTTAGGGACGTAGCCTCTGTTCCTGCGTGTTTGCTCCTTTTTCCAGATCACCAGAGTGGCACGGCCAGTTCTCCTGGGGAGCCCTGGGGTCACTCCCTGCATTGTCAAAATTCATGCTTGATTCCTGCTCCCATGTTGCCCTTGAGAGGTTCTCTCCCTTGTGGCATTGAGCTCTCCTGGGCTGGGGCATGACCCTCCACCTCTCTAAAGTGATGGAGAGGGTTTCCTTAAGAAACAAAATGGAAAAGAAAAGGTTCACAGGAGGCAAATGAGCAGAAATTTTCTATTCCAGAGGAGGCAAAAGCACTGAGCAATCTGTCTGAGTGCAGTGGGATGGAGATATCCCCTCGCTACAGCCCTTCTGTGGGTGGCTGAAGCCCAAACATTGGTGATGAGCACCCCCAAAAGCTGGGCAGGTCCTGGTCTAGCTCAGGATCATTCTGCATCTAAAAACAGCTTCATGGGAGATGCTGCAGGAGGAGCAGAGGGTCTGCCTGGGTCTCCTCAAGCATTTGGGACATTTGGAAGATAACATCAGCAGGTTGCCTGGAGCAGTTGGTCCATTGCCCCTCTGCCAGCTGCAGTTTTCCATCCTGGATTTGGACTGGCCCAGGCCCTCCATGTTGCTCCACACAGAGCAGTGACTTGGGATTTGTGGGATTTCTGCATTCCTGAGGACAGACCAGAGTGTGGAGTGACCAGGTCACCCACCTGGGCACAGCTCCAAGGATGCAGCACCAAAATCAGGACTCAGCACCATGGTGGTGACAGCTGGAGCCAGTTCTACCAAACCCCCAGGGTCCCATCGTGCATCCAGTGTGATCTGGGGCATCTCTCCCCACACACGGACACCTTTGGACATGAAGGCACCATGGGGTATTTACAGGTCAATGACTCTTCTCCTGAGGAGAACAAGACCCTGACAGTGATTTGCAAACATTCCCCATGGCCCAGTGATGCCTGGGAAGTAAAAGGAGATGCCCACAGCCATGGTCTCATTGCTCCAGGCACTCGCTGTGCATTCCACCTCCAGTATCCCAGAGCTCCCCATTTCATTCCCACTGGCTTCCAGTGCAATGCCACAGCAGCATCAGTCCTGCACCTCCCTCTCCTCTCCAGTCATCATCCCTGGAGGGATTCAAAAGCCGTGTGGATGTGGCACGTGGGGACATGGGTTAGTGGTGGCCCTGGCAGCGCTGGGGAATGGTTGCACTGGATGAGCTCGTTTTCCAACCTTAATGATTCCATAACACAGGCACTGGAGGTGCACGCAGCATCTGGAGCTTGAGCAGTATCTCCCTCTGGTGGCAAAGGAACAAGGAGTTTTGGGGAGAAACTCCTCCCCAGCTTGATTCCCCCGGTCTGGCAGCATTGGGAAAAATCCGGAGGTGCACCAGATCATTGGGGCATCTTCAGTTCTGCCCTGCAGAAGACACAAAGGGTGGGGAAGGGTGTCTGAAGCTGTGATTTGCTGTTGGAGTCCTCCTACTTCAAACAGGGCTTTAGAATTCACTAAAGAATAGGTTTAGATGGGATATAGGGAAGAAATCCTTCCCTGTGAGGGTGGGAAGGCCCTGGCACAGGGTGCCCAGAGAAGCTGTGCTTGTCCCATTCCTGGAAGTGTCCCAGGCCAGGTTGGACAGGGCTTGGAGCAACCTGGAATGGTGGAAGGTATCTCTGCTCATGGCAGGGGATTAGAATGAGATGATCTTTAAGGTCCCTTCCAAATCAACCCATTCTGGGATTCTCTGATTAAATACAGGTTATTTCTACAGGGGGAGACCCCTGGCTCAGTGCTGGGACTTGGACCCTGGGTGCAACAGGGCTCTCACACAGGCTGGAAGCCTTTAAGGACAGACAACCCATATTATCCCACCTGATTTCACATTGCTCCCAAGGAGAAGGTGAGCATGGCTCACCACTGACCAACTCTCCTCATCAGGGAGCAAAGCCGTGGGAACACAGCCCTCACACAAACACCCTCATCCCTACCCAGTGCACCCTCTGTCCCCAGATTCCCCCCCTTCTCTTTTGCCATTCCTTGATCTATCCAGGATTTCCACAACCACCTCATCCAAGGTCAGAGGTCTGTGGATGTGCTCTGAGAAATCAAAGTCCACGTTTACACCTTACTCCTGTGCACAAAAGTATTCTTTACTTTCTCAAAATTGTCTGGGTTTTTTTCTGACTGACCTGTGGGACAGTTTCATGCTAGCTGAATCTTTTTCTAACACCCAGCCTTAACCTTCCCTGACACATTTTCATGCCCTTCCCTCAGATCCTGTTGCTCAGGTCCCTTCTTCACCCTCCCACTGGAAATCCCAACAGACAACTCATCCTGAGGCTACAAGAGCCAAGAGTAGGCAGGGAGACCCCTCCACATTTATTTTCACCCCCAACATGAGACACAGACACAGCAAAGGCTGGTTTGGGGTGTTTTCAAGCATAATTATATATTATCAAAAGTAGAAAACCAAGCCAGATAAAAAATTCCTGTAACAGCCTGGCAGCACTGCTGCCTTTTATGTGATCCACACAGTGAGAAAGGCTCTGGAAAAGCCACTGGAACTGTTCCTGCCTGCAGGGCACAGGCACAGCACAGGGGGCTGGGGTCCAGATGGAGACAGGGAGCCTTCATCCCCCTGGAATGTGGCTTCTCTCCATACTCAGCACCAACAGGGTTTTCTGTACCCCAAGCAAACATCTGGCTGGGTCAGCCCTGAGCAGTGAATGCACCATGGAAGCTTTTTTAAATAATTCATCACATGTCTGTGCCCTCCCTGCTGCCTTTCCTGCCCTGTGGCAGCACCAGAGTCCTGCCCACAGTGGGACAACAGCTGGAGAGCACAGCCAGATGTGCTCCAGCTGGCACTCAGGAGCTTGGTGGTGAATCCAGCTGAGCACACCTCAATTAACATGTTAAGCCATGGCCTGGGCACAAACCTGTGCCCTGGGCACAAATCCATGCCCAGCCAGCCTGGTGGGAAGCACTGGCTATTTCTGAGACTGTGGTATTGATGGTTTTAGTTCCTGACACAAATAAACCCTGCCTGCACTGCGGGTTTCATGGTGGCAGTAGAACTGGTTTGAGATTTGGCCTGAGGCTAAATTTAGGAGGGAGCATCCAGACAGATGTGGATTATAACCTGGTAACCTGGACTAGTGGAAGGTGTCCCTGCATGTGGCAGGGGTTGCAACTGGATGAGCTTTAAGGTCCCTTCTAGCCCAAATAATTCTGGGGTCCTGTGATCTGCAGCTGGAAGGGGGACAAGGAGAAGGCTGGAGAGAAAAGACCACTTGAGGAAGCAGGACAGTGGGCAAGTGGTAGGACATGGCTTTTGGTTGTAATTCCAGGTTCTGAGGTTCTGGTCTGCAGCAGGAAGAGAATCTGCAATCCTATGTGACCCCCAAAAATTGAGTGGGTAAAGGCCTCAAGATAAACCTGGTGGGGAAAAACAAATCAAGCAATGCTGAGCCTTACTTGAGGCCTTACTCTGCCCAGAAGGAAGGACATCTGAGAGTAAAACCCATCATTTTCTTGATTTAGGCACTTATTTGTCCTGAGAAAACTGCTTTGGCCAGCACTGCAGCCCCTGGAGACAGCAACCAGATCTCCACACTGGGACAGGCCAGCAGCTTCTGCAGGCACTGGTTAAAGGACACACCTCAAGTCATTGTCACAGATACACTAAAGGCAGAAGCCTCCAGCTGCCTGGCAGGTCTGTGACATAAATAAGCTCAATAAATAACCAGCCCTGGACTTTTAGGGCTTTTTAAGGCTTTTGAAGTTCTTCAAGACTGCCACTAGAAGATGTACTGGGAGGGAAGGTGATGTCCCAGTGATGGAGGAGCACATCTGCCTCATGGCAGGGGTACCACAGGGACAGTCTTTGTCCCACCGCCTCCTGCCATGCCCTCTTGATGAGACAGTCACCCCAAGGCTGACCCAAGGTGACAGTGCAGCCGTTTACAGGGTCACTCTGGTAACCCAGACAGATCTGTCCCCTCTCCCAGCTCCCCCAGTTCCTGTTGGGGGCATTTAGAGCCGGCCTTGGGGGTGGAGGTGAAGCACGGTGACCTCAGCTTGCTCCTCACCACAGTCCCCTGAGGGCCACGAGGGTGGGTGTCCCAAAGCTGATGGCACCCCACAAGGGCACCCTCTGTCCCTGTGGGCTCTGAGCCCTCTTTGGGGGGACGTGCCACCCCACAGCTGCCTGTGTTGCCAAAGGAAGAACTTCTCTGCAGACACTTGTGAGCACAAGTGCCCAGGATTGGGCTGATGCTGGCCATCCCAAGGGATAAATCCCCTCTTCCTCCTCCTCCTTCTCCCAGGCAGCCTGGGGGAGGCTGAGTTTCGCTGTCCCTTTGCACCAGGGCCATGCCTGTGGCTGTGGCTGTCCCTGTCCCGGGGGAGGCGATGCCTCCTGCACTTGCACTGAAATACACAGAAGAGCTCTCAGTTGAATCCGGGGAGAAGCCACTGGGATGGGATGTGGATGGGGGAAAATCAGGTTCCTGCCCTGCTCCATCCTCCTGTGCCACCCCCAGAGCGCCAGCGCTGGGTTTGATGCCTCCTCCATTCCCCACTGCCAGTCCAGAGGGATGGATGTCCCTCATGGGCAGGGAAATGTTTGCCCCAGGCTCAACACCAGGGGGTTTCCCCTCCATCCATCCTCCAGGAAAAGCCTCTCCCACGCCACCATCTCCGAAAGCTGCGTTGATCACGGACAGATCTCCCGTCTTCAAGGCCAGCTTCACCAGCAGCCAGTGGTGATGGTCTGTCCAGCTGTCCTCCAAACACCCCTTGGACTGCAGCAGCGATGAGCTGGTCTCATTTTTGGGCTCTCTCTTGGTTCCTTCCCCTGGCAGGGACTCTTCATCTCCCAAAGTCCCTGAACTCTGCCCAGCTTGGGAGCTCTCTCCAGACGCCTCCTCATCCCCAGCTGCTGCAGCACTGCACATTGTCTCCAGGAATCCCTGCCAGATCTCTGTGGACTTGGGATGGAGCAGGCTGTAGTAAATCACCAGAGCTGTGGCACCTGGAAAGGAGCAGGAAAGTGTCACTGAGGAAGTCCCAGCAGCATTTTGGTCAGGTGTGGAGAAGAGGCCAGACCTTGATGCACCTCCAGATCAACAAGACCTTTGTAAAGACACTGCTGAGAATCAGGTGTATGAGCAGCACATCTTTCCAGCATTTACAGGGATGCAAGAATCCCACTTGGGCAGATTTTGGCAAAGGAAGTGCACACTCAACCCCAAATTTAATCTGGATTAATTTGCAGACTGAAAGTTGCCCAGCAGGGAGATGTGTGATGAAGGAAACCTTCCATGTCACAGCATCCCCATCCTCTGGCCTTTAAATGAGACATCAGCAGGTTTTTAGGACAGCTTCCTACTTATGCCCTAAACTCATCCAAGACCACAGGAACTGCTCCTTTTCCATCCCATTTCTGTAACATGGTTGGTATGAGGGTCTGGGGAGTTGCACAGCTTCCCTCTGCCCCCATCCCACTGGGAAAATACGACCCTGCTTGGCACAAAGATGCTCCAAGGGCTGGATCTCCTCTGCTCTGGAGACAGGCTGGAAGCTGGGGGTGTTCATCTGGAGAAGAGAAGGATCCAGGGAGACCTCAGAGCCCCTTCTAGGGCCTAAAGGGGTTCCAGAAGAGCTGGAAAGGTACTTGGGACAGGAGTCTGGATGCTCATTTCCTCAAACTACTGTCAAAATGTGCAATCCAGGCTCTAAAATCAATGTTCTTACCTATTAAAGATCCTGACATAACAGCCCCAGTCACAGTCAGGCTGTTCCTCAGCTCTGCCTGCAGGAACCGGGTGCCCAACAGCAGCAGAAGCGTGTTCTCCATCAGCATTATCTGCAAAGCAGAGGGAAGAGGGTCATCACTTGTATCCTTCTGATGGCTTTGGATATGCCTCTCATAACAGAAAACACCCATTTTCTAGATCTTCATAGAATCTTAGAATCGCTGAATGGTTTGGGTCAGAAGAGACCTTAAAGCTCATCTCATTGCACCCTCTGCCATGGGCAGGGACACCTTCCACTATCCCAGGTTGCTCCAAGCCCTGTCCAACCTGGCCTTGAGCACTTCTCCTGTTATATTTTGCACCTAATTTATCACTTAAAACATAGAAGTTGTCAAACTGAACTTCCTGCAAGGTCTTCACCTATTTTTTACCACTGACATTGTAGGGCTGTCTCTAAGGAATCAAAGCCAGTGCTGAAGGCACATCCACCTTGGTGACCACGTGGCTTTGTCAGGACACATAAAACGCTGGATTTTGAGCAAGTGGTGATGTCAGAGATGAAAATGGGGAGTCTGGAGCTGTTGCTTGTCCCCTGCAGCTTCATCCATGTGGAATACAAAACATTCCAGGTACTCACTGCATAAAATACAGCCACCCTGGTCTTGGAGGGGCCGGGCCGGACATTGATGTAGCAGAAGATGTACACAGCTCCCAGCAGGCAGTTGAAGAGCCTCCAGCGGCACGGCTGGGCCACAATATCTGTCTGCTGGGCCCCCAGCCAGAAGGACATGAGCAGCCAGTGGACCCCTGCAGGGAGAAGGGACTGAATTTGCAAAGCCATCCCTGAGGGAGGCTGCAAACAGTCCCAGCAGCAGGAGCACCACAGGGCTGACATTGGGGTGAGATGTGGGGAACAGGATCTCAGGACTTACCTGCCACAGCAAAAACCCAGAAGGAATAGAGCCTGGCAAAGAGCACCAGGGCCAGGACCCGGGTCCCCAGCATCCCTGTCCTCCAGAGCAGCAGGCACAGGATGACGGCGGCCGGCGGGCTCAGGTGTCCGGGCTTCAGCAGGCAGGTGAAGTGGCTGTAGGAGACCAAAGCCCAGGCCAGGGACAGCAGGGACAGCCCTGCACTGACACCTGTATGGGGACAGGGGCAGTCAGGGCTCTGATGGAGGCCCAAATGCACAGCAGGGCCAGTTCTCTGTGTTAAGGAGGTGTTGGTAGCACGGCACCCCCATACAAGCCAGGCACCCCTGGATCCTGCCAAGTGAATCACGGAATCAAGGAATCACTGAAGGGACCTTTAAGGCCATCTAGTCCAGTCCCTTGCAATGAGCAGGACACCTTCCACCAGACCAGGTTGCTCAAAGCCCTGTCCAGCCTGACTTGAATGTTACCAGGGATGGAATTGGAGTATTTCAACTAAATCCTGCTAAATCTGGTCTCTGTGTGCTCAACATCTCCCTGTGGATATCCTCTGAGTGCTGTCTCTGTGGACAGAGCTCTGCAGCCCCAGGGCAGTTCCACCCTGGTCACTACCATCACACCAGAGATGGAAATGAGCGAGTGTGACCTTGCACATGCCTTGACTCCACCCCACAACCTCCCTCTCTGCACACCTGAAGGTTCACCTTTGGGGCAAAGCAGCCACCTTTGCATCCAGACACAGCAGATCTTTCAGCCACACTTGTCCCTGCTGCTTCACATTGAGGCTTCCCAGTCCCTTTGATGCCTCGGGCTTTAGCTTTCCTATTTTTCAGATTCTGTTCTGCTTTAGGGTGTAGTTCTGAGCTTCATATTAGGGGATGGTAAGCTCTCTTCACAGAGCAGGTAGACAAAACAATTCCTCCTCTAGCTTGGGACTAAGCACAACCACCCCAAATCTCAGGCCCAAGAGCATAAAAACCGTGGACTGAAGAGAGAAAAACAAGAAGGATGGGACTTCATAAGCTAAAGCTATAATTGGACAATTAACTCCAATATGCAAATGGACCAGAACTTATAAAAGTGAGAGACCCCGTGACCAGTTGTCCATTTTGTGACCATTTTGGTTCATCTTGGGTGCAGCCCTGGCTGGGCTCTTGTGCTGTCCAAGGTGAATCCATTGAGCCCTTTTAATAAATCCCTACTTTAACTGTCTAGCCTCTGTTCTAGGTCAGCCTTCACCTTTGCATCCCCTTTGCAGCACATTCCTCCACTCGGAGGACACACACACATCCCTCACCCAAACCCATCACGCCCCGACAACCTGAACCATCCTCCTGGGGACTCACCAGGGATGAAGCCTGCTGGGTCCACGGCCACCACCACGTAGGCCTGGAGCAGGAGGTGAGGCAGGGTCTGCAGCAGGGCCTCCAGGAGCCGCAGCACACAAACATCCCCGAGCTGAGCCAGCACCTCCCCGGCACCGCCGCCCGTCTTCGCCGCCGCCCGCAGAACATCCCAGTACCTGCAAGAGCCACCGTGACGGGATGCCCGCGCTGGCTGGAGGAAGTTTGGGGCTGCACCCGCGTTGTGGGGGTTGGGTGGGTCGCGGGGAGTGTCTCTCACCGCTTCCAGAGGCCCAGCTGCAGGAGGTGGAGCGCCAGGAGCCAGCAGCCGGGTGCGTGTCCGTCTGCCCGGAACCAGAGGATGCTGAGGAGCTGGGCGGCGTAGCCGGGCACCAAGCAGGCGATGGTCAGCCCGAACCAGCCCAGCTGCCCACGGACAAGGTAGTGGATGATGGCACAGAGCCCTGGAGAAGGGCAGAGAGGCGGTGCTGAGGGATGACACAGCCACATCCCCCCAGCAACTGAGCGGTGCCATTCATAACCACAGAATCCCAGAATGGTTTGGGTGGGAAGGGACCTTAAAGCTCCTCTCATTCCACCCCCTGCCATGGGCAGGGACCCCTGCCTTCCACCTCAACCTTCCACTACCCCAGGTTGTTCCAAGCCCTGTCCAACGTGGCCTTGGACACTTCCAGGGATCCAGGGGCAGCCACAGCTTCTCTGGGCAGGGTCTCCCCACCCTCACAGGGAAGAATTTCCTCCTAATATCCAATGTAAACCTGCTCTCTGTCAGTTTAAAGCCACTCCCGCCTGAACTCCATCTCCGAGCCCGTCCAGACGGTTCGCAGCCCTTGTCCTGGGCTTATCTCCAGCTGCCGGCTCCCGGTGGCTTTGTCAGCTGAAGCACAGCCACCGCCACCGAGGGGCCCGGCCCCCAGGAAGGCTCTGATAAAAAGCTCGGGCTCCAAAATAAACAAATAAATAAATAAG
>VXAX01001730.1:450654-495913 GCA_013399835.1 Leptocoma aspasia | reverse complement strand
AGGGGGATACCGGCAGGATCTGTCCCGGCTGCGGGGCTGCGGAGCTGGCTGGGGGCCCCGGGGTTCCTCCCTGAAATAGGCGGGATGCCAGCCCGGGCTATGGGACGGGAATTTTGCTGGTGGAAGGCTTAATGTGTAGGGGACAAGGGTAAGGTCAGAGCTGCTCCCTCATCTGTAGGGCAGGGCAGGCGGTGTGGGGCTGCGGGGACCCCCTGTGTGCCCCCCGTGGGAAGCAGGATGGGGCGATCAGGATGCCTTGGAGGTTTCTTTGGGGTAGGCTCAGAGCCAGGGCTGTGCCATCTTCCTTTCCACAGATACTGAAGAAAACCCATCCTTCCCGAAGTCCTTAGAGGTGTCGCCTTGGGTGGCAGCAGCTCTGTCCCACAGGGGTGTCCCTGATAATGCATGGAACCCCCCATTACCCTCTCCTGTGTGGGAAGTCGCTCCTGGGCCCCCTCTGCTCAAGAGGAAGGATTCTGAGGGCTCTGCTTGTACCTCCCCAGCCTCAGTTCCTCTGGCTCTGATGTCCTGCTTCCTCTCAAGGCACCTTTACTCTCTCAGGGATAGGAGAAACAACTGAAATGTGTCATTGAGATGGTATTTAGGAAGAAGAGGCTGGTGCTGATGAAGGAGAGGCTCCCTACAACGCCCTGGGAGCAAGGCTGATGTGGAAAGAGGGCATCAGCCTCTCTGTGGAGGCTCTCTCAAGTGCTTTTCCTGCCTGGTGCTCCTCACTTTTGCTCTCATTTGCCTTATCTGAACCCTGCCCTTCGCCTCCCTGGGTATGGGTGCAGTCTGAAATGCTTGGTTGGCTTTAAATCCTGCTGGGCCAGTTAAATATCTCTTTCTAATGTGCTTTTACTCATCTGCTTGTCACTGTGCAACTCCTTCAGGTTGGCTGGACAATCCATGTCTGTGGTAAGCAGAGGGAGAGCAAGGAGCTCTCTGTTCCTCCTCTGCTGCTCCTGTGGGAGGAAAACCCTGTGCTTTCCCTGGGTTATTTCCCAGCTGCTCCTGCCTCTTACCCGAAGGCTCAGCCATGCCCTCAGCTGGTGCTCTTGGACAGCAGCACCTCTCTTTGCATTTGGTGGCTCCTGAGCTCTGCCTTGGAAAGCTCAAAGCGGGTGAACCGGTCTGGCTGGCAGCTGCTCCTGCCCGTGACACTCTGCTTTGGGAAGCTTTTGGCAGTGTTCTCTCCTCCTCCTGACTGCCTGCTTGGCAGATATCCTGCATCAGGAGCCTTGTTACCTCCTGTGTGCTGGTTCTTTCCAGGGACAGTCACCAACAGGTCTTCAGCAGCCTCACACAGAAGGTGGAGGCAGGATGTGCTGCATCTATGGTCACTAGGAATGAACCTCCCTTTCTTCCTTTTCATCTGAGCTTTGAGAGACCCTCCTGTACAGATTCTTGGCTCTTTCCTTTCTTTCCCCTGACAGTCTGGCAGAGGGAGGCTTTGTAGGGACTTGGATACTGTGTTAGCTTCCTTTTCCATGACACTTAATGCGTTTGGTCACTTAGTTGTATGAGCTTTTATTTGCTAATAAAGTTCATTAGCTTTTGGTCCCTGTAGATTTAGGATGGATTTTAGGTGTAAGTTTAAAACTGGTAAATGCTGTTTTGTTTTTCCAGTGCTGTCTTGTGGTTTTTGCACTGGGAATTCTCTGCCTGGTAATTTTCTAGGGATGTGTTGGCTGAGTGCTCTGGCATGTTGTCCTCTGTGATGTGTTGTTTATTCCCTGCTCTTTAGAGAGATGGGCAGCCAGGGTCTGCTGGGGTTATTTAAGTGCTGTTTTAAAAGGGGAGAAACAACCTGCTGGAAATAAATGTGTTGTGTGTCCAGAGGGGCAGTGGCATTTCATGGCTATGCTCTGCTGCAGTGTCAATAACCCACACCCTGTGATGATCCTGTGAGGTGTCACACAGGGAGCACAGCCACTGTACCTCACACCATTGGTCACCCCTTGTAGCCTGCACTGAACATCCAGGGAACAGGAAATGCCTGTCCCAAAGAGTTTAAACTGGGACAGAACAGGGGAGTCATCCAGTCAGGCTGGGAGCACAGCTTAGATCAGCTTGAGATTCTTTGTTTGGGAGTGTCTGGGGTGTAAGACTTCAAAAAGAGCTGTGTGCAGGTGGGACCCTCTGCCTCTGTATCAAACATTGATTCAGAACCCCAGGAAAGGGTTTCCTCCCCCAGCACTGGCTGCCACATCCCCTCCTCTCTCTGACACACTTCCTTCATTGGTCTTGGGAAGTCCAGGCCTTCACAGGGGAATAGAAGCAGTTTCCCTCTGGCAGCCTGTGGGTCCCTGGCAGGGAGGAGGAGCCTTGTGCTGGATATCCTGGGGCAGTGTGAGCTTGGTGCTGGGCATGGGAGAGGCTCTGCTGGCTCCTGTCCTGGCTCCTGTTCCCACAAGTCACTGGGAAGCAATGCTGATCTGGAGGGCTTGTTCTTCTTACTCCTCATCATCTCTTTGCTATGTCCCCCCCGTGGAGGTGCCTCTGTTTAATTGCTGTCCTGACTTCCAGGTGCTCATTAGTCATCACACTCTGTCCTAGGCTTAATCCTTGATGGATAAACTCAGTGAGGACTGAGCCATGAGGGACAACCACTGCAGTGGTGAGCCCACCCCTAGCTGGGCTGCTCCACCGCCATCTCTCTGTGCTGTGCTTGTTCCCAGCCTCTGCCCTGGCTCTCTGCATCTCTCCCCTGCCAGCTGGACCTGTTGCTTCTGCATCCTCAGCTTGTTCCCAGCTGCACCAGGCTGCCATCCCTCTCCTCCACGCCTGGGCTCTGCTGGTTTTACTGCCAGGCACCATCTGCAGCTCTTAGAAACCAGGCCAGCTCTATTGACCCAAGAGAAGCTTGTTCCTTGTGTGCCAGCTCTGAAAGGGCCTTTGTCTCTGCCATGGCATTGCAGGACTTGTTTTCCAGAGGTTGTTTCCCAGGGTGGGGTGGCTGTGAATAGTTTCTCCAAAGCAGGTGATAACCCAGGGTCCCTGTCTAACTTCCAGAGTCTGTAAAAACAGTGGTGAGCATGTTTTCAGTAGCTCCTCTCTGAGGTGATGCTCCCCATGTAGGCCCTGGAGCCCTCAGGCTCTTTGTCCCAAGGAAGCAGGGGCTGAGATGTGGTGACTCATTTCAGGCCACATAGGAAGTAGTTGATTAAACCAGGATTTGGACCCGAGTCAAACCACGTCCTGTACCAGGCAGGTACAGGTTTGCTTCCCTGTGGCATTGGCTGTGATCCTGAGAGCCAGCATGGGCTTCAAACCCTAGAGTTTATGGAGGACCCCCAGTGTCACTGCCTCCAGTCCTCCCTGTCCCACGGGGCCTGGCAGGGTGAGGTCCCCAAACTGGAAAAGAGAAGGAAGGTCAGGGTGTGCAGCAGGTAGACCGAGACACGTGGTCACGTGGAGTGAGCTGGTGGTGCAGGAAAGAGCAGATCTCAGATCCCAGCTCAGGCTGGACCAGGCCTAAGAGTTTAAACAAGGCTTCTCTTTGCTACTGCAAAGAACAAATCTTCACCTGCATGTGGCATTTTGGATCTAAGGCTTGTAAGTTAGAAGTTTTTGAAGCTGCTTTTGTGTTGTTGTTGTTGGCACGGGAGGTTTACCAGTTGTTCTGGTTCTTTCCCCTGTGCCTAAAGACTCTGACTCTAGGTATCAGAAGGTTTAAGACAGTTTATTTATGATGGCTCTAAGTTCAGCTGAGGCTTTTACCTCAGCCATGCAGCCTGGTACAATCTTAGTATATTTGCTTTTTTCTATCAGTGTCTTAGTACAAGAATGTCCTGCTGCCCATGTCAGAATGCTCTGTGTCTTGCCAGAATGCTTCTGTGTTCAGAATGCTTCTGTCTAGAATGCTTCTGTGTCTCTGTTCTGCCCATGTGATACTAAAAATGAGAAACTGATAAGACCAGCTTCCTCCCCCCACAGGACAGAGGAGAGGGAGATATGTGTGTCTTTGAACAGAACACAGCTCAGAGATATTTTCCCAAATCTCTCTTGTTTCCCTTGGGAATGAAACCTAGCAGGCTTGCTGCTAGGAGATTCATAAAACCCAAAATCATAATTACCACACTTTTGGGCTTTTATTCAGCTCCCAAGAGCAGGCAAGAAGCGTGACCCCAGTTTAGACTGAGATTATTTGTAGGACCTCTTTTTACAGCATCTTGGGTTTTTTTCTTTCCCCCTTCCTGCAGCATTCAGCCTGTCTATGGAGCACAGCATCCTCCACTGGATTCCCGGCTCACCAAAAAGTAAGTGTTTGTCTCCTGGAGATGCAGGCCACAAGGCCTGGCAGGTTTGGGGCTCAGTTCTGCAGTAGGTGGAGGTCTTCAGCATCCCTGGCACTGTGATACTGCAACAGAGAAGGACAGCAGTGGGGTGTGGTGCTGCCTTGAGCTCTACAGGGAGACCTTATCTGCTGGTGCCTTTTATGGCCAGAAATCCATATAGTAACACCCACATCAAAGGAAACAGACTTTTTTTTTTTTTTTTTTTAACAGTTNTTTTTTTTTTTTTTTTAGCAGTGTCTGATCCTTCTACTCCTCTTTAGAGCTGGAGGAATTAAGGGAAAGGGAGGTAGAGCTGCTCAGCAGCTACAAGGCTGGAGAACTGCAGCAGTCTTCCCAGCAGGAAAAGGCAGAATTCCTGGTCTGAGCTGCCTCCTTGTCCCTGTCCCATGCTGTGTAGTGGTGAAAGTTCCCTGCTTCAGGTGGTGGACTTTGGCTCCTGTAGCTTAAGGGTAAATTCCTTCTGTGCCTGAGGAAAGACCCAGGCTGGTCTGGCTGCTGGGAACAACTGCAGCTGTTTTGGGAGCGTCCATGGAAGGAGACCTGCTCTGTCTTCCCTCTGACATGCCTCTCTTCAGGTTGCTAGACCTTTTTTGGGTGTTAATCTACCTGTTCTGTGTAGGGTGGGGGAAGGCAGAGCTGCAGGAATTGTACCTGTCTCCCCTTTGTCCTTCTGAGCCAAGAAGGCTGGCACCTCTCCAGCTGTGTGCTGCCACTGTGGCCTCTGAGACTGCTGTCACAGCAGCCTGTGACAGCCACTCCTGACACTGGGCAGCCCAGAGAGACTTAACATATTCCTTAGGTCTGGGAGGGGGAACAGAGAAACTGGAAAAAGGGATTGGCTGATTGGAGTGGGGGCATGGGGAAAGGAGAGAAAATGAACTCATCCAACAGCAGGGCTCTGATCCTGTTCCCCTGGCTCACAGCTTCATCAAGGACCGCTCCAAGGCCAGCGGGCTGCCCATGAAGAGCAAGAAGGCCTCCAGCTTCCACGAGTTTGCCCGCAGCACCAGCGATGCCTGGGACATCGGGGATGACGAAGACGAGGACTTCTCCTCCTCCTCCTCGTCCTCTCTGCAAACTCTGAACTCTAAAGTGGCCAAGGCCACGGCAGCACAGGTTCTGGAGAACCACAGCAAGCTGCGGGTGAAGCCCGAGCGGTGCCAGCCTGCCCTCGGTGACCTGCCCACCAACTGCAAGGTCATCAAGTCCAGCAGTGAGGCCCAGCTCTCCAGGACCTCTGGTAAGAGCCATCTTCAGGAGCAGCCTCCTGCTCCAGTGCTTTACTCAGCCACTGAACTCAACTGCTTGTTGCTACTCCCAGTATGAGCAAGAGGCTGTGACACAGCCTGTAAGCACAACAGAGGCTTTTTGTTCCTTTTAGTACCCTGTACTCCAAGGAGCCATTTTCAGAGGCTTGGCTTCAATATCCTGCATACAGGCATGTCTGCTCCAGAGTATTCCATGTTCTGGGTGCTAAATCAGTTTTGAGATCTGTCAAGTTCTCACTGGGACTTGCTCACTGTCTCCTCCCACCATGGTTTGGTGTGCTGCTCTTAGCAAAGGTCTGGGTGAGGTCGTGCCCAGACAGCTTGGGCAGGGCATTGGGTAGCAGCAGCCCCTGCTCACTCTGCCTTGTCTGCCTGTGCAGTGAGAGTACCTGAGGAGCTGGCACTGGCAGCCCATCAGCTCCTCTCTCTGCACTAGCAATTAGCTTGGTTGGTGTTTGGATCTGGAGAGCAGAGCAGATCTGATCTGAACGTCAGTTCTGCCTTGTCTCCTGTGTCCTGCCCACGTGTGGAGGGAAGTCTGATCCACTTGTAGCCAGGTGTCTGGATGCAGGAGGAAGAAAAGGAGGCAGAAATGGGGGGAAGTGATGGAAGAGCCACAACAGATGCCTGTGAACTGCTGATCCATTGAATTGGGCTGTTCAGTGGTACTGAGGAACAGCAGGGTGAAATCTGCAGTGTCTGACAGTGACTGGGGGAGCGAGGTGGGGTTGGAGAGGTGGAAGCTCCATCCCCAGCTCAGTGCAGCATCTGGTCCTTGCTAGAGGAGGCCTGTGTGCGGAGCCCCCTGCAGAAGCAGCAGTCCCTGCCCCTCCGGCCTGTCATTCCCCTTGTGGCTCGAATCTCCGACCAAAACGCCTCCGGGGCTCCCCCTATGACCGTGCGGGAGAAAACGCGCCTGGAGAAGTTCCGGCAGCTCCTTTCCAGCCACAACACCGACCTGGGTGAGTGGGGCAGAGTGAGGGTGCCTCTGGGTGGGCAGGGGAGGGCACAGGGGGCCTGCTGCCTGCAGCAGGTCTGCTTTGAGGTGTAAAAAATCACTGCCTGCAGTTGTACCAGATGGGTGTTTGCAGGAATAGCTCTGCTGGCAGATGGTGATGTCCTCCAACCCCTCCCTATCTGTCCCTAATCATTCTCCATGTTGCACATGATGGTTGGGATCACTGGGGGCTGTTGGGCTCTGCGTGAGAACTGAGGTCCTGGCACATTGGTGACCCTGCAGCTCCTAGTTCTGTGCCCGAGCTGGGCTGAAATCATCTCTACTCTCCTTGCAGCAGACCCACATCCCCAGTCATTGCTAGTGTGGGAGCCTTCCTGGAGGGTCATTGTCTCCAGAGCCTGCAGGAGCAGACTGGGCTTTCCTCTCCTTCTAGGTGTAGTGGTGCCTGGACGTGCCTAGGATCTAATCCATTGCCACCACTGTCCGTTTGCAGATGAGCTGAGAAAATGCAGCTGGCCTGGTGTGCCCAGGGAGGTGCGGCCTGTGACGTGGAGACTGCTGTCAGTAAGTACTGGGAGCTGTGACACCAGAGTCTGGGAGGGCTGTGCCACCTCAGGGACAGTGCTCCTACACCTCCCTGTGTCCCATAGCCAGCTTTGCTTGGGTGTTCCCAGTGCCCAGCTTCCAGGGGAGCTGTAGGGTTTTTTGATCAGGGAGTGCCTCCTCTTGGAGCTCAAAGCCCAGACTGGTGTGGGGACTGGGTGGTTCACTCTCTTTTGGGGAACTGAATCTGATCAATTTGGATTACTCCAAGATCAGGGGCTGGGAAGGCCAAACTCTATGAAAGCTCTTTGCCCAGCTCCTGAGTTGTGTGCCTGATGTTTGTGGGTGCACAGCTGGCAAGATTTCAAGGGTTGGTGAGGAGAGGGGGTTTGTCTGCCCTGAGCTGAGTTTTCCCAATGCAGGGCTCTCTCCCTCAGGGGCTGGTGAGGAGAGGGGGTTTGTCTGCCCTGAGCTGAGTTTTCCCAATGCAGGGCTCTCTCCCTCAGGGGCTGGTGAGGAGAGGGGGTCTGCCCTGCCCTGAGCTGAGTTTTCCCAATGCAGGGCTCTCTCCCTCAGGGGCTGGTGAGGAGAGGGGGTTTGTCTGTCCTGAGCTGAGTTTTCCCAATGCAGGGCTATCTCCCCGCCAACTCGGAGCGCCGGCAGCTGACCCTGCAGCGGAAAAGGGAGGAGTACTTTGGCTTCATCCAGCAGTACTACGACTCCCGGAATGAGGAGCACCACCAGGACACCTACAGACAGGTAGGAACCCTCCTCCTGCCTTTCTGCTCTGGGTATAGCCCTCTCCTCTCTCCTGCTGCTGCTTGTCCCCATGGGTGGGGTCATGCCAGGACTTGCTCTAGCTGTAGCTAGGAGGAGTTTTCTCTTTGGGGAAAAGGTACCATGGTTCTGTCCTTGTTTAAGCTTTTCCTAAATTGATCTAATTTAGGAAAATTTCAGCTCTGAATGACCTGCCTGCACACAAGCAGACCAGACTGCAGATAACTGTAGATGATTTTCTCAGTACAGCTGTCATCTGTAGCCCTCACTGTGCTTGTCAGCTCTTGCCTGGGGGAACACTGATGGTGGATTCCCTTCTGTTAGCCTGTGACAAGTTATTGTGCCCCTGGAAAGCACAGCTGGTGTATGTAACCCACCTTCTTTTCCAGATCCACATTGACATTCCAAGGACCAACCCACTCATTCCCCTCTTCCAGCAGCCACTCGTCCAGGAGGTAAGGGGGGTGAAGCTGCTGCCCTGCATTTGCCATGGGATGTGTGTGTGGAGTGAGGCCAACACTGCTCCTAGGGAGTTTACTTTGTGGGGAAACTTCCCTGCCTGACAGCTCCTGATGCAAATACCTCCTGGAACTGTCTGGTCTTGTCCCATGTTTCTGAAAGACATCAAACTTGGAGCTTAGGGGTTATGAGATGATGTCTTCTTTGGCAAGATGTAGCCAAGAGCTGGTAAAAAACCTGAAGCTTTTGTTTTGAGACAAATTGAAGGTGTTTGAACCAGAACACAGGATAGTTCTGTTTTGCTTCAAAACCTGTTTTGTGGGAGCAACCCAGGCAGGGATGGGTTTGAGAGGTGGCCAGGAGGTGTGGGCACCTGTCCCCTCTGGAAACAAGCTCAGTGTGTGTATGTGGTGTGTCAGAGCATGGTGTCCAGGGGGGTGGGGCAGGCTGGGAATGTTGGTTGTTGTGAGGGAGGCTGCCCTGCTGGGAAGTATCGTGATCTGTGGTGTTTTTCTGGAACTACTGTGCTGATACCTCATATTCCCACCTGATGTTCAGCCAAGGAGCCTGCTCTGCCAAGAGGCAGCCCTGTCCTGTGAATATTAAGCTGTCTGGGTCATGAAAAGTTGGGTCTGCATTTCTTCAGGCAGAGGATTTGATGAGGAGCCTGGACTGTCTTGTCTGAAGAGTGAGCTGGCCTGCGTGTGGGATCTGTGGATGACACAGGAGTCTCTCCTAGGACTTTTATGCTTCTAACATTACCTTACTGCTACAGAAAAGCCTGTCAGTGCATGGTCTGCACTCCCTGAGCCTAGCAGTTATGCTTTTCTGCCTTCCCTTTGTGCATGGCTAATGCAGGTACCTGCTTTCCCTGGTTCTTCCCTAGATCTTTGAGAGAATCCTGTTTATCTGGGCCATTCGCCACCCAGCCAGCGGCTATGTGCAGGGCATCAATGACCTGGTCACCCCCTTCTTTGTTGTGTTCCTCTCTGAGCACGTTGGTAAGTGACACCTGCTGCTCTAAGCACTCCTGACCTGGGGTTTGAACTGGTGTGAAATGCTGGCATGAGGAGAACTTGGTCTGCTGGAGAAAGGGATGATGTGATCTTCCTTCAGAGTGCCTGGGCCAGGCTGGAGTTGTATTTTGACCTCTTGCTGTATCTCTGCTCCCTGGTAGAATTGACTTCAGTTTTATAATCTTGCTGAGCCCCACAGAAGGGGAAGTGCTAAGGGTGAGTTTGCATTTCAATGCACTTAACAACCTCCCAGCTTGGAGGGGAATGGGATCTTGTAGGCACTGATGGAGCTCAGGCAAAGCCCTGATATATACAGGAGGAGGGTGTTGCTCTCAAAGCTTGGACTTGGCAGACAGTTCCTGCTCTAGGAGGAATGAGTGAAGTTTAAAGAGACTCTGCTGAGAATGTAAAATAAACTGTTTAAGTACAGATTACCTCCCTTGCTGCTGGTACAGGTGTGTTTCTCAAACTGAGAGTTTCCAAAAGCAAACTGACTTCTCCTTCCTGCTTCTGGATTTCTTGTCAGCCACTTGCTTTTAGCTGGACATCCTTTGCACCCATGGTGTTTTTATTCTTTCTCTGGCTCTAGCTGTGTTTTGGAGTTGACATTAATGCTGGGATGTCATAATCCCTATGTTTAAAGGCTCTTAGTGTTCACTGTAAATAGAAGGAAAAAGGAATTTATAAGACTGTATTAATGACAGAAGTCCCATTGAATAAATATTTTCAAGGTCTGATCCAAAAGTTGAAGTGAGTGAAAGCCTTGCACTATCAAGCTAAGGCTTTGTAAACTAGTACTGATCTGCCTCTGCTGAGGCTTGTGAAGGGCTGAGCCACCTTGCTTGCCACTGAGACAGCCAGTGTGGTCAGGGTTGATCCCTGGGGAGTGCTGTTGCTCCTCACAGCCTGAAGGAGAAGGCACCAAGTGTGGCTCTGATGGCAGCTGGAGTCAATTCCCTTCAGTGGGAAGAGCAGATCAGATCTGAGCAGGTTCTCTTTGAGGGGCTGGCCAGAGCAGCATCCATGGCATTCAGTCCTGGCAGAGGCCACTTGCCAGGATTGATTTATTGGATTAGAGGCAGAGCTGTGCATAGTGAGTGACCTAGGCAAGAAGGGAGCTGGTGTGAATCATCAGAGCTGCCTGGGGGTACCTGCTGTGACTTCCTGCAGTCCTGTACCCTGTTGGGTGTCAGGGATTAGCTCTCCCTGCATGTGGCAGCAGAGTTCATGTTAGGCTCTGTGCTGGGTTCGTGCTTCTCGCCATCTTCCAGGGCTGTTTTCACCCCTGATTGAAGCTTCCTCTCTGGATGTGGCCTTCCTGTTTCCAGCTCTCTCTGAAACTTGGGTTGCAGGGAAAAATTCCTCTTCAGGAGAGCAGTTGTGCTGAATTTGGCCAAGCAACAACAACCCTTCTTTCTCCAGAACCTGGGATTCAAAGCCAGCTATTAGATCATGAGCTGTCCTGGTGGCTGCCTGCTCCCTGGTCTGTGTAGCAGTCAGAGTTAAAAGACAAATCAATAGTTGCCTTTAATTTCCATGGGGAAGAGCTGGCAGTGGTCAGTCCCTCATAACCCCTCTGCAACAGGAATTAAGTAATAGATTTGGAGCCTCCTCTCTAAGCTGCCTTTGCAGACAGGCCCTGAGGAGCTGGGCAGGGCTGAGGGCTCTCCATGCTGGATCACTGATTCTCAGGATCCCTGGGGCCTGGATCAGCTCAGTCTGTGCTGCACCCAAGTCCTTGCAGCAGGAGAGGCCTTGCACACTTTGGTAATCCTTGTGCAGCACCCCAAGGGACAGCTCACTTTTCTGTGGGAAGTCTCTTGTTCAAAGGAAGTTCTCCTTGTATTTTTCAAGCTGTATCTTCCTTGGGAAAGGGCACAGCCTGTATGGCTCAGGCAGCCCCTGCCCACAGAGCCACTGAGGGCTCACACACCTGTGTGTCACCTGTGGGTATTCCCATGCTCACAGGGGAGTGCACAACAGGCCTGGAAAATTTTCCCTTACGTTTTCTGGAAAGCTTGCTCTAGGAAGCTGGCACCAGCACTGGCTCCATCCTGAAATCTCCTGGTTTTGCTGCCCCTACTCTTCTTTCAGAGCAGGTGTTTTGTTGACCACAAGATCCCTGAAGGAGCCCAGTGTGCTGCCAGCTGTGTCCTCTGCCTGGCTGTCATCATGTCCCCTGGGATGTTTGCATCAGAGCTCCTGAGGGGCTGTCCCCCCAGCAGGGAGCACTGCAGCTCCCTGGGGACCATGGGCTGCCTGTGTGACAGAGCTGGCAGGGAGATGTGGGAGATCTCAGGCTGGTGGTGTTGCTTTGCTGTGCAACACGAGGTCAGGATGACACCCTGGTCTTCTGCTGCTCAGTCCATGAAGCATCTCACAGGCTGTTCAAGTTCCTTGTAGGCTTCTGATCCATCATCCCATGCTTTGGGGAGGTGTTGCATTTGCAGACAACAAATCATCTTTTCTACAGATCATTAAAATCTCTCTTTGGAGCTCACCAGCTGGTTGATGTATCTGGTTGATGTGTCCACTATTTTTGTTACCAGCCCAAGGCCTGAAACTCCTTCAGTGGGCTTGTCTGGCATCCCCTCCAAGGGCTGGAAAAGGGGAAAATGGGAATGGGGAAAAGGAGGGTGGTTTGGGCAGGGAATGGTTTGTAGCTTAGCAGTCACTTCCAGGGAACAGTTTGGCAGCTTCCTTTGTTTGAAGTTGACACAAACAATGAAACAGTCAGCAGTTGCCCAACAAACTCCAGGCCCTTGTGTGCAGAGGCATTAAATACAGCTGGGTCAGGGCAGGGCATTTTGGCCACACTGCAGTGCCTTTGACTTGGTGCCTTTCCATCATCACCATGGAAGGTGCAGGAAGGATGTGTGCCTCTCCAGGTCCTGAAGGAGGGGAACTGAAGGGAAAACATTCACAGGAAGCTGTTTCTGCCAGCTGCCCTGGATGCTTTGGGGACTGGATGAGCCCATCATTAACCTGCATCTCCTGAGCCTGCCTGAAGGCATCCCACTGACACTGTTTGCCTCCTCTTTCTGAGCAATGCCTTGACTCCAGTGTGTGAGTGCCCCTGGCCAGCTTCAGAAAACACCAGCTAGGCTGAGGCAGGAAGAAGCTTATGCCCAGAGTTCTCCAGTCCCTGCCTGAACTCCCCAGACCCCTTCTGCCAGTTGGGACCAGTTGCTTTTCCCACCCAGTCTGGTTCCAGACCTGCTGCTTCTTCCAGGTGCTGGGCAGACTGCAGTGCACCGTTGGCAGGTGGGATAGCTTTAGCTGTGGTGTTTTCCCCTTTGCCCCAACATGGCAAGCTGGCTCATCTCCTGTGATGCTCCCCCTGCCTCCTGCATGGACACCAGAGCCTCAGCTACTTGGCAGCAAGCATGGAAGCTTTGGGCCCCTGCCACTGACTGATCCATAGCTGGAGTAATTCTTCCTCCTGACTGATGGTTTCTGTTGCAGGTGCTGCTAAGGAAGAGCTTGAGGGAGATGTTGAGGCTGCAGGAGCAGCTGAGCTTGTTGTTGGTGCCCTGTGGCTGGGCACAGGCTCCCAGCACTTCTGGGGAGGATGGGGATGTGGAGAGATGGTCTGGCAGCTGAGGAATTGGGGCAGGAATGACAGCTCAGCACCTCCTGGAGGAAACAAACCATATCCCTGTTTTTCCAGGTCATAGGAGAGGGCATAACAAGGACAGGGATACTGAGCTTTCAGTCCCTCCCAGCTCAGGTCCTGCAGCCCCTCTGCTGAGTCACTCCCAGCTCTCAGGGCTTGTGTTTGCCTTTAGGATGGCAGTGACAGAGCTCAGAGGTGAGTTCAGCATCCCCAGGTGTGTCAGTGCTGGCTCTGCAGGCTCTCCCAGTACTCTCTGCCTGTGTGACACCACTCCCATCCCTGATTCCAAGGCTTGCACTGAGGTTGTTCAGGCTCTGAGACCTGTTTGGCACCACATCAGGGCTGTAGAGGGGAGCAGTACCATGGAAGTATTGATCTTGTTTGCTTCTAGCTGGCTCTGTCACTAAATCCCAATCACAGTCCAATGAAGACACTGTTTCCCTGCAAGCAGGAGCAGAAACTTGGGTGAAGGGAATAGGGACATTTGTGTCACCACTCATCCTGACCTCCAGTTTTGTCCTGGGCCTGGGGCTCACTGCAGGCAGTGCAGACTTGCCCAGAGCTGTGGGAATTTGTGAGCTGAGACTGGGCTTAACTCCCCTCCAGCTGTCCAGTCCTGCCCTGAGCCCCTTCTGCCAGGATGTGGGGAGTCATGAAAGCCTCCCTATGGAAAGTAGGGATGGGGGTGCATGGAACCCTGGCTTCTCTGGTCTTTATCTTCTCCTGGTCCTCCTTGAGCCCTTTTGAAACATCACTCACAGGAACTTTGCTTTTGTTGAGCCCTTGTTGTCCCTGGGCTCAGTGTGGCACTGCTGTAGGTGGCTGTCACCAAGCCAGTGGCTTCCTTTCAGTCCCTGTCAGAGCCATATGTTGGGTATCTCCTTTTCATGAGGCCTCTTGAGTGCTGCTGCTAAGGAGATGTTTGTGCTGAGCCACACTCCAGACACCTGGGGTTTGGTTCAAAGCCTCTTGCAATGTGTGTTGGCTCCTGCTGGGGATCTCCTGCCCCTGTTTTGCTCTGACACGAGGGTGCTGGCACAGCTGCTCCTCTTGTCCCCATGCTGGTGCAAGCAGCAGGGTGCTCCCCATCACCTGGGCAGGTCACCACAGCCCCTTCTCCATCATGGCCCTCCATCCACAGGCAGGTCTTTGCACAGGGCTCATTCCCTCAGGGCTGAGCCTGCCTGTGCCACCAGTCCTGGGTGTCCACATGTCCCTGTCCTGCTCCTTTGCCTGCCCATCCACCTTCCTCTCTGTGAGACCTGGGAAAGGAGATGGACACTGAACAGGTTTTGCCTGCCTTTCTCCTGGATCATGTGAGGGTGGCTGTAGAGAAGCCAGCAGAAGAGTGACAGTTTTGGATGGTGTGATGATGATGTGCAGCTGGAAAATGGCTTTGCTGCTCTTTTCTGCAGTACAAGATTGTGAGATTAGTGGGTTAAGCTCTTGTTTGTCCATGAAGCTCCTGGTAGAAGTTTGCTCTGGAGCTGAGCTCTGCCCCAGAGCAGAAGCAGAGGTGGGAGCAGTGTTGGAGTCACTGGCTCTGTCCTGCCCTTCCTCCTTCAGGCAGGATCTGTTGGTGTTGGTTGTCCCCAGCCTGTGGCAGTGCCTGCAGTGTATCTGAGCCAAGAGGGTGGCCTGGCTCCAGCCCCAAGCCCCATCTTCTCCTTTTCCTGCCTTTTTTCCAAGGAACATCAAAGATGCTTGCCAGGATTTCTGAGCCTCTGAAGTTGGAAATGGGCCAGCTTAGCCCTGTTACTTGATCTGATTTAGTGGCATGACAGCAGCGTGGTGGGTGCTCTGTTCCCAAGGAGAAAAGGGAGGGAACTACTGGGAGAGTCAAGCCAGGAGAGCCAGACCTGTGTAGCCCCACCTCGGTCCCACTGCCTTCCCATGCCTGTTTCCCCTCCAGCCACCAGGTTAAGGTGAGCCTGGCTTGGAGCAGGTGATTCTGCTCCAAGCTGAGCCAGCACCACTGTCATTCCATCCTCGAGGCACCTCTCCCTGTCACACCCTGGGGCTTCACAAGCACATCTAACAGCAAGGAGCCTTTTTTATTCCGTGAGAACCCTTTGGGGACAGAGCTGCCACTGACCCTTGTGCTGTAAGGCTCCCACTGGGTTTGAAAAACAAACTTGCACAAATCTCTGCTTCCCCCACACTGAGGCTCTTCTGTGCATGGGGCAGCTTCTGTTTGCTGGAGCTCTCCTGCCTGCTGGGCTCCAGGAGAGGCAGAAACCCCACGAGGCTGAGCCCTGTCTGCCACATGGCCCAGCTGTCCCTGTGCTGGATTTAACTCAGTGCCTTTTTTGCTGCCCAGGAAGATCTTTGCATGCTTTTGGGTCTTTGCAGCTATGCCTGAGGGTCCTGCTTTCCTAGAGAGGTTCCTGAAGCTTTGGTAGTTCTTCCTCTGGAGTCCTCAAAGCTGGCAGCCTCTGGGCTGGGTGCCTCTGTTGTGCTTTGGTCCTGGGATGATGCTGATGAATCCAGCTGGGAGCAGGAACTGGCAGCTCCCTTGTGCTGCCCCAAGCCATGGGCAGTGTTTCCTTCCCTGGTTTCTGGCTGCAGTGAAGGTTTCCCGTCTGCCAGTTCTCCTTGTGGTGCTCCCAGAGACCTGCTGTCCCCCAGGGCAGGTGTGCTCTGGCTGAAGGGATTCCAAGGTGTCAGAGCTTTGTCCCTGCACAGCCCTTGTCCCAGAAGGATGACAAAAGTGCTGTGGGATCCCTCCCATGGTTCTCTGGGGAGCTGGACTGGGTTCAGGGCATGACCAACAAGTCTTTTGGGGTTCTTCAGCTCAGCTGGAGAAATAGGTGAATGCATGGGTGCTGTGACTGTGCCAGGCACACCCCTAACACACAGAGTGTTGCAGTGCCTTCTGCAAAGCTTTGGCCTGATAAAGCCCCTGGGATTTCCCCATCTCCCTGGTGTCCCCATCTCCCTGATGCTCTTCCCTTTGCTTTCCAGAGGAGGATGTGGAAAACTTTGATGTGACAAACTTGTCCCAGGATGTTTTACGGAGCATCGAAGCCGACAGCTTTTGGTGCATGAGCAAGCTGCTGGATGGGATACAGGTGAGCCTCTGGGGCCACAGGAATTCCTTTGCCCTCACTGGGGTGGCAGTGTGGTTGTCTCCTCTCCCTGTCTGGGTGAGTATTCTGCATGCTCCAGCATTAGGGAGGTTTGACAGAGCTAAATCTGTCCGTGAAATCCTGGGAGATGGGTGCTGTGGCTGTCCAGATGGCCCCATCCTGACAGGGAGCTCACAGCAGGCAGACAATCCTGGTGCTCAAGAGCCCTGTCTCCTTGGCTCATGATAATCTCACCCCAACTGTCCAGCTGCTGCTCTGGGTTTGATCCTTTCTAGCTGTTGTTGAAGCTGCTGTTTCTGACTCGGGGCCTCTCCCCACAGGACAATTACACCTTTGCACAGCCAGGCATCCAGAAGAAAGTGAAAGCCCTGGAGGAGCTGGTCAGCCGGATCGATGGTAGGTGACACGGGAGTCTGGTCAGGTTTGTCACAGCAGAGGGAGGCCTCCTGTGGGACAACTCTCAGGGCAGGGGTAGACACTTCTTACAACACTCCTGGAACCAGAGCAGGGCAGGGTCAGCCAGAAACCTCCTGGTGACAGCACAGGGTGAGGAGAGGAGGAATTTGGGAGAAAAAGGTCTCAGCCTGAAAGTGTGAAAGGCCCTGTGCTGTGAGCAGCGTGCAGGAGCTGGGGCACTGTGAGCCCCAGGTGTGTAAGTGAAATGTGCTGTTTCAGAGCAGGTACATAATCACTTTAGGAAGTACGAGGTCGAGTACCTGCAGTTTGCCTTTCGCTGGATGAACAACCTGCTCATGAGGGAGCTGCCCCTCCGCTGCACCATCCGCCTCTGGGACACCTACCAGGTATGCAGGCTCCACTCACCTCCCTGCTTGGCTTGTCACTGTCACTTGTGTCCCTGTCCCCACCAGGGACAGAGGTCTGGCACCGGGTGCTGAGGGAAACAAAGCAGTGTGGCCCCAGGATGTTTACAGGCAGCTGGGTGATGGGTGGCCCAGTAGGACATCTGTGTCTGGGGGGTCGTTCTCCAGCTGAGCTGCAGGAGTTCATCCAGAGTTTTGCTGTCCACAGTCAGAGCCAGAAGGATTCTCCCACTTCCACCTGTACGTCTGTGCTGCCTTCTTGATCAAGTGGCGGAAGGAGATCCTGGATGAGGAAGACTTCCAAGTAAGACCCTGAGGTCGGGGGTGATTCCCTGGGGAAGGGAAGTAGAGGGGAGGGAGTTGCTCTGGTTGGAAGCCCAGACATAGACAACTGTCAGAGCTGGCTCCAAGATCATCTGGTCTCAGGAGCTTTGCCTAAAAGTAACTTGAGTCTTGGTGATAAGGACAGAGAGCTGAGCTGTTGGAGAGTTCAAACATCCCATTCCAGCTCTGGCCACAGTGTTTGCCCTCCTGTGTCCAGCTGTAACCCTGTAACAGCACCCTTTATTCCAAGGGGCTTGGGGTGCTTCACTGGTTCAGATCTAGACACAAGCACACCTTGATGTTGTCCCTGAGCCTTTCAGACCTGTGAGTGTGGTGGGCAGAAGTTACTGAGCACTGCTGCCACTGCTCAGGCCGGCCCCAAACCTGCACTGGATCTGAGCTCTGCCTTCAGCCTCTCCAAACTAAGCATCTTCTCCTCTTCCAGGGCCTTTTGATGTTGCTACAAAACCTGCCCACGATACACTGGGGTAATGAAGAGATTGGGCTGCTGCTGGCTGAAGCCTACAGACTCAAGTACATGTTTGCAGATGCCCCAAACCATTACCGCCGATAGGTGCCCAGACTGGCTCCTCTCTCCCGTGCCCGCCCCTCGTCCTGGCCCGATCTGATCACTGTGGCATTTTTGTCATCCCAAGTCCTCGGACACTCCAGCCAGGAGCTGCTCCTTGCTGTACAAAGCTCACCTGAACTCTTGTCTTAACTCTGAACGTGTGCCTGTCTGCCACTCCATGCGCCTGGATGTGCCATTTTGACGACTCTCAGTATTTCACTCCGTGCTGGTGGCTCACGCCAGGAAGGGAGGCTTCAAGGGGCTGAGGGAGAACATGGGGGAAGCTTTACAGATAACTGAGCCAGAGACGAAGCCCTCCTGTCCTCTCCACTCCCTGTCCTGGGCTTGTCTGGCTGGGACCACTTTGGCTTTGCTGCCTCCCGTTGCCCTGCACCACGTGCGCTGCCCCGTCTGCTCCCTCCTCTCTCCTGACACTGTTTGCGCCAACTCCGGGATGAAAATGCCTTATCAGAGACCTGCCTGGCCACAGAGTCCTTCCCCACCAGGGTGGCAGGGCAACAAGTTTCTCTCAGGGCCTACCTTCGCTCCGAGGGTCCAGAGACCCCCCAAGCACTTTGTGGGTTCACAAGAGAGTCCCTGGTGCCTGCCCTCCCTCCTTCTCTCCATCCTCTTCGCCTACCTCTCCCCCAGGGCAGCAGGGCAGGCACGACGGGGGCCACGACCACTCCATCCACACACACCTGGAATGAGGCGTGCCAGCCTGGTGGAACTTCTGGTGACTGATGTTCTGTGAGTGCAGCCCCCTCCAGTGTGTGGGGAAGGCACAGAGGGGGAGCAGCATCTCTCAAAAACCTCCTGACAACGTCCCCACTCCTCCGAGGCGTTCTGTGTATATTGTGTTCTTGTGTATATGGGTCAAAGATGTACAATATATGTCTTCTCTTTGTAGCAGATTTTATATTTATAACATGAACCCCTTGTTCTCCCCATCCTCTCCACACCTGAGAAGGATGCCTGGCTGTGGTGTTGTAGGGTTTTGAACGTCTCTGGAGGTGGGGGGGTGTTCCAGAGCTGCAGGTTTCTACCCTGACGTGTGCTTGCAGTGCTGGCTGTGCCCGAGGTGTGACACAAACACACCTGAGGGTTTGGGCAGTGGAGGACACGGGAGCTCCCAGCAGAAGCAGACAGGGTCTGCAGTGCTGGCAGTGCCCCCTTGGGCCCTGCAGAGCAGGGCTGTGCTGGGGCTGCACTCCAGGGAGGAACAATCTGGATGCAGGAGTGGCTGTCCCCCACAGCATCCCTGTGGGCAGCCCCTGCTGTGGGTGCTGCTCTCAGGCAGCTGGGGATGTTTCCTTGGGCCATTCCCTTCCGTGGGCAGCACCTCTGTGCTGTGCCACGGGCTGCATTTGGGATGGTGTGAGGGCACAGAGCTGGGCCACCTGGGTTTCTCCCAGCGTGCCTGCTGGGCCACCAGGGCTTTCCTGGCAGGGGTGGAGGCTCCAGTTCCCCTTTCTGTTCCCACTGGGGAGAAAGCAGCAGGCAGTGAGGCCCGGGCCAAGCATGTGACAGGCAGAACCTTGTTGCCAATAAAACTCCAAACAGTATCTGAAGAAATCACTTTCCTAAGGTGGACTTGTTTTTCTCAGGCATTTGGACTTGATGTTTGTGTGTGCCCTTTGTTGTTTTTCTCTGAGAAAACAGAGTGGTCCTTAGTTTAACAGCAATTTAAAAAAGAATTAAAAAAACTCCAAAGAAAACCCTACAAACAAAACCAGCAGAAGGTGGGACCTCTCCATTGCAGCAGCCAGTTGTGTCACCCACTGCACGGGGGACACAGGACATGGTGGAGGAGAACAAGAAACCCCTCCCTGTGTCACCTCCCTGTCATTGCTCTGCCCACCTGCACCTGGGACCACTGGGATGATTAAAAGCCATCACGGTAAGTTCTGGATTTCAGGACAACGTTAGCAAGGAAGAACTCTTTCTGAGGGTGGTGTTTTGTTGTTTTGGTTTTTTTTCCATACATTAGAACATTTATTTCTCAGAGAGAAAATATAGTCTCAGACAGTCAGATTATAGTAGGTAAAATTAGCTTTTTTTTTTCTTTACAAGCATAGATTTTCTTATTACTTCTCTTATACCATCTGATATAAACAATTCTAGAAAGCAAATAAACTCACTTTCTACAATAAATAGAGCAATCTGTGCTTTACAGCAGACTGACAGTAACATTTAGGTTCTGTAGCAACAACAGGATATCAGCCAATCCAAATTCTAAAATCATNCCTCCCTGTGTCACCTCCCTGTCATTGCTCTGCCCACCTGCACCTGGGACCACTGGGATGATTAAAAGCCATCACGGTAAGTTCTGGATTTCAGGACAACGTTAGCAAGGAAGAACTCTTTCTGAGGGTGGTGTTTTGTTGTTTTGGTTTTTTTTCCATACATTAGAACATTTATTTCTCAGAGAGAAAATATAGTCTCAGACAGTCAGATTATAGTAGGTAAAATTAGCTTTTTTTTTTCTTTACAAGCATAGATTTTCTTATTACTTCTCTTATACCATCTGATATAAACAATTCTAGAAAGCAAATAAACTCACTTTCTACAATAAATAGAGCAATCTGTGCTTTACAGCAGACTGACAGTAACATTTAGGTTCTGTAGCAACAACAGGAAATCAGCCAATCCAAATTCTAAAATCATTTAAAAACCAAAAAAAAAAAAAAAAAAAACAAAAGACCAACTCCCAAGACCTTAAAACATATACACAGGTCACTAGTCCACAGCTGAGCTACCACCTGGAAAAGTGTATGTTCCTTTAAATAAATTACACTGTGTGCATATAAAAGACCCAGCAACACAACTGAGGACTTCAAGAATGGTGACAATAGGTCTAAATAATTTAGAACATTTTACAACTATATACACAACATCCTTCCCTAGCCACACACCATGGGCATTATTATCACTATTAATATTTTTACAAACTCCTATGCCCCATCTCTATATGTTACAGGAATCTTAAAATTCCTTCAAATGCAATTCCATGCCCCAATGTATAAGAAGTGGTATTTTAAAAAAGTAGAGCAAGTAGAAATGGCAGTGATTACTCCCTACTATTCATTATCATTAACTATTATTATTTTGACTCCACATTCTCTTCAGTATGAAAAAGTTAAAAATAATTAAAAAATACTGAGTTAAAAAGCAAAATGATGATATTCAATCTACAATCTTGCTTTGCACCTTTGGCTCTTTAAAATGGGAAAGCAAAGAGGGATATGCAACAGAAGAGATCAGAGAAATTATAAAGTCCTTGGCTAATAGAAAAGATTTAGTCACCAAGTTCCCAAACATCAGTTTGTCCCTGTTTTTTTGCAATGCAAACCCAAACTAACAGGGAGTGTCTGGGTTTACCTGGATGACAACACTGGAGACCCACACACCAGGGAAGGATGTGCACGTGTGGGAGAAGGTGAAACAGCAGAAGGGTCGTGTGCTCTGGTCAGTGCTTGGTTTCAGTCCAAAATGTGGCAGAGGAAAACAGGGAGACAGAATAGGGGGAGGGGAAAAGGAAAAGGAGCCTTACACCAAATGTGCATAAACCAACACAAAAGATGCATCTCCCTCCAACCCTGATCAACCTCAGTGCCTGCAGAGCTGCTCCAGCTCAACAGACACCTCCAAAATTACTTCTTATAAAAAGGAAGTTATCTTTTCTTAGGTACTGTGCTGAGTCATGATATGAAATGTTACTGCAACAAGCAGAATCACAGAAATCAGAACTGAAACGTGAAACTACAAAATCAATTTCTAGGACATACATATAGACACAGATCAGGTAATCTGATTTTCATCTTTAAAGCTCTGTGCATCTGTGCATGAAACTGTGCAGGGGGGGAAGGTTACCAAAATCTCAAGCTTTTCTAAATGCAGTGAGAGAAATCTAAACATGAAAACACGATGTAGGTAGGCAGGAGGATCTCAATCACAGCTCCCAGCTATGATTCTGTGCGGTTTTTATGTGATAGGACAATGTCATTTAAAGAAAAATGAAAAGGCCAATGATGGTTAGGGTAAATTTGGCACAAGAAAGTCCAGTTGGGATTTCTGTAAAGAATCCTGGGGGTGCCAGTTTCCCAGGAATTACCTGGGACTGGCTGACGACTCAAAACCCTGGCAGTCCAGGAGAGGCAGGGGACGGTGCATGAGGTCCAAACATCCAAGTGCTGTGTGCTCTGCTCACTGCAGCAACTCACCTTGGCTCCTGTCACCTGTCAGCTTTTCCTACCTACCTCACTCCCTGTAGACTACATTTCATCTCCTGCCAGCTCTTCAGCAAGACACATTCAGGAAGAAGCTGGACAAGGGTTTTTTTGGCACATTTCAGGGTACTCCGAGGAGTGCTGACAGCTGCTGGAGGTGCTGCACTCTGCAGTGCAGTGAGCTGGAGGTGTGGAGGAGCAGGAGCCTGGCCCCAGCAGCCCCTCACAGGTAGGTGGCTGGGATGAAGGGGTTGTCCCCCTGCACTCGGCTCAGGTGGATCATGGCCCGGTCGTAGGCCACCTGCACCGACTTGCGGATGCTGGTTTTGCGTCCCTCCATCATCTTCAGCTTGTCCACGGTGTCATCCACGCCCAGGGGAAAGACTTTGTCCCTTGGCAGCCACTGCCTGCAGCAGAGAGCAGTGCACAGACCTGTCACCTCCTCCCCAGGAGCAGTTACACCCACGTAATGTATTTATCTATCATCAACGCCCCACAACGATGGTACAAAGGTTCAAATCCCTGCATTTGACATAGAAGAAGCCCCTGCAGCCAAAATGACTTTTCAGCACAGACTTCTCTCTCCTTGGAGTCCTTACTCAAAGCTTTCAATGCTCCTTGGAGCTCAGGCGAAGGTTGGAAATTCCTGTGTTCCCCACAGCAGCAAATACAGGGATGTCCATGGTGCAAAGTGCATTTTTATCCCCAAGAAAGCTCTGTCTTGTTCCAAGAAGCTGGTAAGCATTAGTTTAGGTGGGTACAACTATCTGAGTATCATCCAGAACCAGGATGACACATCCCAAGCCCAGCCTGACCCCAAAGGATTACTTTAATTGTAAATGCCTTGTCTGTAGCAATCTTTTATTGTGTGGTCATTTGTCCAGGTTAACTGGACACTGAGAAATGTGTCACCCACCTCTCCTAATGACATCCAGCCCCTTGGAGCTCCACCTCAGCCACTGCTGGCACAGCTCAATGCACCTCCCACTCAGCCAATACAGGCAATCCAGGGCAGCTCAGCTTCTCTTCACACAAAGATGACAATTTCAGTCTTTGCCACCCTTCTGCAGCATCACTGAAGTCAATCAAAATTGGATCTGACTCCAAGAGGGGGTTTTAGTACTTTCCTGAGGCACCTTAGCTTCCCACAAACTGTAAATAAGGCTCTGAGTGGCCTCTGAAGAGTGTAAACATGCAGCAGAGCTTGTATTCAACAAGAGCAGGGCAAAGCCCCATGTTTACTTTTATTGGGAAGATAGCTTCAATTACAACCTTGGATTTAAGATTTTGAAAACTGATGACTACAGCAACAGGAAGCATGGCAGTGCCATTGATTTTCTGCTACAAATCATTAGTCTCTCTTTGCAGAACATGCTCTTTATCAAGTGCTTCCTGTAATCAGGAACAGGGGAACAATGCAGTGTGCTAATAAAAAGCCTCAGGAGCTTGTCTGTGACACCTCTTTTACCCAGAGGACACAGACACCCTCACCAAGTGATGTAAACCTGATCCCCTTCCCAACTTCCCAAGCAGATGGCAAATACTTCTCCCTTTGTTGCACCATGTCCCCATCTCTTCAGATTCCATAAAACCCTGCAGAGCCCCCAAATGTCAGGGGAAACCTCCCCCTTGCTGCTTTAGCCCTCTGTGTGTTTGGTTCTGCTCTATCTTCCCTCCAGCCCTGGCAATGTTCCCTCCCCTCCTCCAGCCTTTCCCTGATCTCTTGGAGCTTCCCTGCTCTTCCTGGAATGCCAGCACAAACCCTCCCCAGGAGAAGGGCTCTTCAAGCACCACAAGGCTTCTTTTTAAACTCCTGATATGTTATTTTAGAGAGGCAGCAGAAGAAAAGGCAAGCCCAGCTCTCTTCTGTTCCCACAGCATCCCAACAGTCCAGCATCCACTTTGTCCACAACATAAACTGCATTTCTGTGATCCCAGCTGCACACAGGTCCTGCCCCCTGTGTCACTGTTCATGGTTCATGTTCCCATGTGCTGTTTGCTGGTTCAATAATCCAGTGGGCTCAGCATGCAGCTGTCACCTCTTCCAGCATAAATCTCCAATTTTACAATTTTCCCATTGTTTCACACACAGATTTCAAAGACTTATTGGTATTTTTAAGGCTCTTCACTGGTTTATGGCTTCTTATATCTGGCTATTACCATGTGAGCATGGGCAGCAACTAATCCTAAAATCAGCAGATTCATCCTGTCTGAAGTGCAACAACAAAAGCCCTTCAGATATTTTTCTTGCTTTGAACCTATGTGCTTAGGCCTATATGTTCCATCTTAAATAAGAATCTTGATTTGAAAACCGCTGGTACTCAGGACCTCTGAAAAATCAGCTGAGTCTAAATATGAAATAAACCCTTCATTTTGAAAATGTTAGCCTGTAAATTTTTGGCAATCTTTTGTGCAGCACTGGAGCAGACTGCTGGTGTTCTGAAGTCAAATGCTCTCTGTAATTTGCTGTAAATTCTCTTCGTGTGCCTAAGCATTTTTGTGGTGATGTGAGCTCCGGGTGAAGGATGCTGGACTGTTCACTGTGGAAGTGGAGCTGTCAGATGTTGTGCTCTTGGCCCAGGAAAAGCAGGCTGTCTTCCTTATTTAGATTCCTCTTGCCTGCTGCATGTTTAAATTCCCCAATTTACATGTAAAATCATCATAATCCCTGCATGCTCCCACATCCCAAAGATTATGTTAAATCTTCTCTCTCACACTCACAGGGAGCTGTCTGCACACACTCACCAGGTTCTCTTGTTGTCAAAGAAAAGGACAAGGAAGAGCTTTTCTCCTGCCTCTGTCTGCCTCTGCTCCCCCAGCTTCAGGACATCCATGGGGGGCACAGGGATGGGGACTCCATTGTGCAGCAAACCCTCACGTGGCATCTTGGGGTCGATAATCTGGGGACACAGGGAAAGAACATTTAGCACAAAACCCTTCCCAGCAATGAACTGAATGCATTATTTTTCTGTTCTTTCAGTGTATCCAAGCTAGACAAATTATGTCTGCTTTGGGTGGGTAAGCAAAATTGCTTGTTTTCAGTGTCTCTTTCTAAAAAAACATTCAGCCTGAGGCTTGCCCTGTGGGAGGGAAGCCAGTCAGTCCCAAAGCCAGGCACCCCATCTTGAAAAAGGGATATGTGTGGCTCTGTGTGGCTGTAAATGCATTTACACTAATGTGTAATTCAGTACAAACTCAGTATTATTCTGTTCAGCAAAAGATTTCCCTCCCTCACACCAAACTCCAAATAAATGTAATGCTCCTGCTGTACTCCACAGGCAAATGTGATTTCACAACAGCTCCATTCTGGAACAGCTCAGTTCAGACATCAGTGGCACTGCTCAGATTTACACTGCATTAGATCACAACCAGGCCAAATATTTTGAGAGCTGACAAGCAGTGCTGGCTCCATCAAGCCAGGGATAATTTTGAAGATAAGTCACAATAAATACATCAATTCTCCCCCTAAAAAGCAGAAATGTCCATGCCCATGTTTGTGCTATGTCAGCACAGAAGAAAACAGCAGAGGTTGGCTGCAATACTCAGTCTGTTCTTCTTCCCCTCCTGAGGGCTTGAAAAAGTAGATTGGCTTTGACATTGGCCATCTGTAGGAATTTATTAAGACATTCTGCCACCACAACAGGCTGCTATAAAAAAAGCCTTTTTTGGAGGCAGTCTCAGTGGTTAAATTCATTCTAAGCCACAGTTTAACTCTGGCTGTAGCCTTGTGGAGAACTTAAACTGCTTTGGCTGGCCAGGATGGCCAGCAGATCCATGGCTGTTCCCTCTTCTGGGCTCCCACTTGGAGCAAGAGCATGGTTGAGGGTCATACTTCCAGCAGAATCTGCCCTTTTTGATGGCATTAATAGATAAATATCCAAAGGCAGATAAACAGTAAGAAATAACACTCAAGGTACATGCATATATGCTCATATTTAAATCAAACATATGGTTGTTGCAAGAGGATGTAGACATGACAGGGCCAGCTGGGCACCTACAGATGGAGCTGTGCTCACCAAGCAGGAAAATGTGCAGGCAGCAGAACCTGGTGCCTGCATTTATAAAATTTAGGTCTTCTCATCCCCACCTTTCCTCAGAGGAAAGGAGAGTGAAAGAGCTCCTACCCCTGACAATGAGGGACCAATGTTTGATGAATCCTCTGCAAAGCTCTGAAACGATGAGCACAGGGAAAATTCACTGTGCAAAGGGGAAAGGAGGAAAAAAAAGCACATACTACATCATTTTGGGAAGTTTTCCTTTTCTCTCTGGTTACAGTGCACAACAGAACTGTGTTCTGGGCTACCTGAGCTGCAAGGTCAGGCTGTGGGAGAGCCACAGGGCACTTACCAAGGCAGGGTAGGAGGGGTAACCACGGCACTTGGCCCACACCAGCTCCAGGGGCTCCAGCTCAGCCTGGCTCTCAAAGGACATCAGGAGAGGCCTGCCTAAGGGACAGCAGGAGACAGAGCTTAGGTGCTGTTACCAGCAAGAGGGTTATGAAAACACAAGGAACCACACTGTCATCTCATCCAGGCCTCATTGTCTCAGTAGCAATCAATTAAAACAGATGAACAACTGCAGTACTTAAAGCACACTGATAAGACAAAAAGGAAAATCACTTGTTTGTATCTATATGAACTGGGTGTTTATGATAAAACTCAGCATGTACCAAACTCCAGCCTTCTTTATGCTCTGTCAGTACAGTCAGGTTCAGCACTAGGATAAAGCCACAGTCTCCTAAATCATGGGTCTGTGCATGCATGTGGCTTCACATGAACTCTTCAATATAGGAATGTTAATCAGATTGAGTCACTGAAATCAAATGGCCCCACAAGAGATGGATTTGGTCATAGATATGGAATTAGCCAGTCCTGGTCCTGGAAAAGGAGTGATCTTCATTAATGAAAATTTTACAGCAAGTGCTGCTTGCTCTGGTGAAAATGGTTAAATACTGGCATTGAAACTGAATCTAGAAAATGCTGAGTACAACGCAGCTGAGCACCCTGTCAGGACAGATCTGATGTGCTTCTCCACTACTGCACTCCAGATGCATTCTCTCACTAATTAAATTATATTCCAAACCCCAGAACTGTCCCAATGATTCCAGTTCTCATGGCACCAGCCTCACTCTGTGAGCTCTGCTCCAAAGCAGACTGCTGAACACACAAGGTCCAGGATAAGGTTCTCAGAGAGCCAGGACAAGAGCCAGCACAGAAAGGCACAGAAGTACCAGGGCCTCAAAGCTGAATCCTGATCTCAGCATAAACCTGCAATAACTCTATCACTCACCCTAAGAAACACAAGTCTGGTTGTGTGAGCAGAGGAGGATGGTGCAGTGCCTTGGGCAGTATTACAGCCATGTGACAATTTTACAGATGTACAACACAGCCCGACAAAGACAACTTTGTTACAAAGACCCTGCAAGCAACACAAGAGGATACAGCTATAAAGTCACCTCCAGAGAGACCCCTCTTATAATTATGATTTCCTGTTTGTGTTACAGCATCAGGAAACAAGTGGCAGCCCTACAGAAAGCAGCCCTTCAAAGAGAACACAGGTACAGACAACCAGGAAAGGTGGAAGCAGGAAAAAATGTTATATGCAATAACCTAAATCTGTAACAAAGCAGGTGGCAGTGCCCAGGCAGGCCCAGCCTGGGTAGTTTGTGCAGGACTGGCTCCTGGTGTGCTTTGAGATGTGTTCCCCCTGGTTCAGGTGAGTCCAGAGCAGGGGGTGCTGGGCAGCAATTCTCACCTGAGCCACTGAAATCAGAGTCTCCATTCACACCCTCCAAGAAGGGCACCCGAGAAAGAGCTGGCTTCCCTCGACTCCGCTTGGGAGGCATCAAACCACTGCCAGGAAGATGTGGAAAAGCAGGGCATTAGGAGAAAACAGATTATCCTGGACAACAAAGGCAATGGATTCCCCAAACTGGGTTGAAACACTGAAAAATTACTGCACTGGTGCATCACTGACATGACAAGAACACTGAATACTTGTGCAAAATGTAATCTCTTCTGGTGAAAGCACACTGGACATCATCCCAGCTTTGCCATGAGCCATGAAAAGGCCTCACAGAACCCCAGCTGTAAACATGAGGAGGAAACCCAGTGAAGACTTCACACTTGAGAGCTGATGGAATGATGCCTGGAGCTTGCATGAGTTACACCAGTTGTGTATAGGCTTGAGAGATAACACAGCAGCCCTCCAGTACAACTCCAGTATGAAACTGGACTTTCTCAGCACATATCCTCCTGAACATACTTTCACCTCCTTACTACAAACATTTCAGAAAATGGACTACCTCCACCTCAAGTAATCATATTTTTTTGCATATCGTAATTTTTTTTCTTTTACAGTTTTCTAATAAGCAACCTTATTAGAAAATAGACTCTTATTTGACTCACCTATTGTGAGTGATTTTGGTGCTGGAAAAGTAAGACTGAAGAAAAAGTAGTAAACAGAGCTGCTCCTGAATAGAATAATTGCACAAGTTATCCATGAGACATCAGAAGATGTCAGGTGCTTGCTTTAAGTCTGTTCAGTCATATTTGAAGTGCTCAGTTCTGCTCTTAAACTTCTGAGAGGAAGAAAGCAGCTGTTTAATTCAGCTAAAGTTCAGCTTTACCTGCAGTGTTGAACTGAAAATTTGAATTCAAGTTTTTCCAAGTTTTGGGTCTCAAGAACTGCATCAGCAGAGAGGATGTGCATGCACTGAGAAAGAGAAGTGTAACACACACCCACTTGCTTGAAAAATCAAGCACTGCTTTTGGGACCTGCAGCTTAAGAGGACAGGATGCAAACTCAGCAGCTTTTTATCTTTTAGAGTCAACACACAAGTAAGTAACAGTCTGGGCTGGGTTTGGAACTAAGAAGAACAGAATCAGAGACACTAATCCAGACACAGAAGGTGTTCCAGGGAACAGTTCTGCCTGGGACACTTACCTGCAGGCTTCAAACACCAGCCCACTGCCCAGGGCAGAGCTGCACTCAGAGTCAGAGCCACTCCCTGCATGTTTTCCAAAGCCATTGGTCACTCCTGCTGAGGAGACAAATGAGAATGACAAGGAATGACCCCTGAGAGCATCCCCAGGCCCAGAGCAGGCACCAGAAGCCAGTGACCATGGCCCTCCCCCAGTCCATGGACCCAGCATCCCCACACTCCCATGGGCTCACAGGTCCAACAGCCACACAAAGGGCAAATTCAGGCAAAGCCTCTGCTGCTTTTTCTAGCTGTAAATATGGGATTGTCATAAAAAGCACGTTCCTGGGAAACACCTTGTGAAAATCCCCACCACACTGACCTGCTTCTGCAGTAACACAGATTCATCACACCAGACACTCCCTCCAGTTAGGAGAAATCAATTGTGTTTGAAATTGTGGAAGGAGCTGGAGCTAAATCACAAAAGCAGTGGTATAACTCAGAAAAAAGCCAGCTGTGCTGTTTCAGCAGAGGAGAAATGTCACTGCCTATTATCAGTGATTTTCCAGCACCCTGCCTTTATTTTCTCTTTTTTAAATTTCAGTCTCTCATTCTGACCTCCACCCAGTGTGGATGACAACTTTCTGCTTTCATTACCAGGAGATGATGATGGTGAGTCCCTCCACTCTTTGGAGAAGTGCTTCCTTTAACCTGTACTGATAAGTCAATCCCCACATTCCATTGCCTTCCTCCCAGTCTCAATATTCTTGCAACCTTATGATAGCCAAATAACTATAAGACAATATTTGAGGTATAGGTTAAGTCAAACCTTCCAGATGGGAACTGTCCCACAATGGCTGTTCACACAGAACTAAAAGGAAATTACAGTGCTGTCACTCTGATGTTCCTTTCCTCTTTTGTCTTTCCAAATTTCATCTCAGCTGCTTATTCTCATTTGCAGGTCCAATTTGAAAAGGAACCTGCTTGGTATTCCCACTAATTTTATTTAAACTTCAGAAGTGAATGTTTAAGTTACTCCACAGTGTGAACACTTCCAACCAAAAGCATAATTTCTGCAGCAGAAAGCTCTCACTCCTAAAGAGTGAACTAGCCAACACAACCCTTCCACAAGGGCAGGAATGCCAACACCTCAGCCCAAAGTCCCAGCCAGGCACTCAACAGCTTTGCAAGTAGCTGGGCACATTGGCTTGCCCTATAAAAAATGGCAAACTCCCTCTTACAGCAGCCTGGCAAAGAGGAGAATTCCTGGTGACTGCCCTGGGCTTCACCTTGGTACCTTTAAATGTCTAAAATGGAGATGACTAGAGATACCAAAGCTAAGATACCAAAACCAACATGTACAGTCATTGGAGAAGTGCAGCTCATTATGGACATGTCTTGTCTGCCCTGTTTATAAACAGCTTTCACCAGACACATCTGGTTATGAGGACTGTCCTCTCCTCTAAGCATTAAGTCAGTTCTGGGTGTGCAGTTTGGATGCAGAAGTTTTTACTCAGCTCCAGGATTTCCCCTTCCTCAGCCCCATCTCACAACTTCCAGAAGGAAACGGAATCCCAAGGAATTACAAAATCACAGAATCAATTAGAAACGACCTGTGAGATCATTGAGTATAACCTAGGACCCAACGCCACCACATCAACTGGCCCTGAGTGTCACATCCAGCCTTTCCTCACCTCTCTGTGCTGCCTGCCTGGGTGACTTCTCTCCACTGCTGTCACTGCAGGTCCTGCTCTGGGGCCGTTTCCGCGCCTGTCGCTCCCCGTCGGGGCAGGAGGGTGAGCGCTGCCCGCCCTGCCTGTGCTCCTCCCCGTTCTCCAGGGAGCACTCCAGACCCCTCTGCAGCTTCACACCGTTCTTGGCTTTTTTAAAAAGGACCGATGTCCGCCGGCCCACGCTGCTGAGGGCGGGGCTGGCAGGGCTGTCTGCAGGGGGCAGGGCCAGGCCGTTGAGGCCGTTGTTGGACAGCAGGCGTTGGAAAGCCTGGCTCTCCTGCTGCAGAGCCTTCTTGTCAAAGACCTCCCTGTCTGACACCATCCTCCTCTGCAGCTGGTTCAGGGACCTGCTTTCATTGATGGGTTTGAGTGTTGGAGGGTCCTGCAGAGAGTCCAGCTCTGAGAGGGTGGGTGCAGGTCCTGTGGGCTCCAGGGTTGGAGGGTGCGGGAGCTTGGCACCATCTGCTAAAGGAAAAAAGAATTTGCTTGAACATTTTAGCAAGAGTCATTCCCAAAACTACCAACAGCCATTCCCATCTGTCACTAAGGTCACAGGAGAAACAGCAGGTTTTGACTGCTGACGAGCACTAGAGACCTGAAATCAAAATCCTGCTGCTCACCTTTCTCCCCTTCCTCATCCCCTTCCCTGGATGTGGTCTCCAGCCCCTCCCGTGGCACAGTGTCCCCGTTGGGCAGGGCCTTGCTCTGCTGCTGGGCCAGTTTGTGGCGGATGGAGTTGATCTCGCGCCGCAGGAGCCGGATGCGCCGCGTCCGGGCACCGCTGGAGCGCATGGTGCTCACCGTGTCCAGCTTCTCCAGCAGCTCCTTCAGCTGTGCCTCCAGCGACAGGTGAGCCCGGTTCTCCGGGACCAGGATGTTATCCACTGCAGCACAAGAGATGGGAACATGAAGGGAAGGAGTAAGGCTTCTTGGAGAAGCATCTGGGGCCAGGGCCAGGTCTCGTTCCCTTTGATGCTGTGCATGAATCAATTGCTTTAGTCTGGGGATTTAGCAGTCAATAATCTTGGAGCTTGGACTTCCTTCCTTTGGATAAAAAGAAGCTGATTCAACTTGCACTGTCCCTCAGTTCCTCTTATTGCCCCAGGGGCAACAGTGAAAGGACATGTCTGCACCCCACACAGAACAGCTTGTGGTCTAGGCCCTTGTCAGAAACCTATTTCATTGTCAGATTAAATGACAAAATCAGACCACAAACATAAGTGGCCAAAACAGAACATATTTTCCATTCCTCTGGCTCTGCTGGAGGGCTGGCATCTGCTGGAGCAGGACAGACAGCTGAACACCTACACAAATTTCATAATGACTGTCCATCTGCACCCAAGAGGGTTTCAACATTTAGGAACCAGATGGCCCACTGCAAGCTCTGTGTGCTTGATGGCTGTACTAAGTTTAGCCAAGTTACTCAACCAATGCTTTGGAGCTGCATCTCGAGAGGGCTGTGGGAATGGATGGGGTTGTGTTGGGAATGCAAAGTCTCAGCTAGGAGACTTTGAAGTTAGGTCCCAGTACCTTCACCCCTCATCACCCCCTTTCAGCCCTCAGTGCTCCATCTAACCCAGCTGCTGTACATTTTGCCAGTTTACAATGAAATGTATGAGCTTTCCCCAGAGTAAAAAATCCCAGACCCACCTTTGCACTGCTCTTTAAAACAGCGAGTTTGTATGACATTCCTGGCACAAATCAAAGAGCATGGGCAGTTTACAAGGCTCTGCCAACACAAACATGCACTAGGAGAGCTGGAGCTAAGCTGCACCTAGCTCAGAGTGCCCAGCTCACCTGAAATCCCACTGTCTAGCATTCTAAAGTGTAGCAGTGTGTTTTTTGTTGACGGGGTGACCAAATTACAAGGGAATTTACAAATATTCTTTGTCTGCTAAATAAGGCAAAGACCCTAGAAAGTTTTCCCCGAATTTGGTACAGGAACACCTCATAGGACCTTACGAACTTCACTTCAGACTTGGGGCTGTTCAATTGGACTGGGGCCAAGAGGTCCTGCCTGGGCCATCAGGTAGAAAAAGGTCAGAACAAAAGACTTAATCGCTTTTGTGGCGTGTCTTAGCAGGACAAGGACCTCTTGCACCTGGCAGGGCTTTTCTCTGTAAAAGAGTTTGTTATTTTGTTTCTTAGTAAGCCTTTTTTGTTTCAAACACTGCCACAAGAGCCTCCCGTTCATTTTTAAGCCATCCGGGCTAGCTGAGCTACTCGGGGATGAAGGGATTGGTGAGAGCTCAAAAGACCTGGCTCTGAACCGAAGCCCTTCACTAAAGGAGTTCTATATGTGCCTAGGTAAACAGATGGACAGGAAAACTCCCCTATGCAGAATGGCTACAATTTCCATGCAGGCTGAACGACGTGCTCAGAACTAAAGCTACGATCTGCCTGAGGGGAGAAAAACCCATAAATCACGACTCACCATCCTCCCAAGAAAAGTGGTAAAAGTCGTGGGGCTTGGGCGACTCAGGCAGGTGAATCCCCACGCCAGTGTCAAAGCCGATGCTGTCGGCCTGGCGCCGCGCGTGACGCAAAATCGCTCCCCCGAGGTCCCGGAGCCGGACAGCTGCTCGGTGGAAAATCGTGTCTTTAGCATTATACCTCATGCAGTTGGCAACTATAAGGTTAAAGTCTTCCTCAAACTCATCCAAGGTTCGGTACAGGTGGGACTCCAGCTTCCGCCTCATGGTGGAAAAATCCATTGGGTTGGAAATGAATTCCAGGTAATCTGGAACCTAAACATATAAAACCTGTACAATTACAAAAACCATTTACTAGCCAACCAGAGCGCACCCATCACAAGCACTCTTAATGCCCTTTCCACTGGCAAGGGGCAGCAACAGATGTTCATTTCTGTGTCACCCAGGCAAGGTAGACATGCCCTGGCTCTGCAAAACATTACTCATCCAAGATGTGCTAAACTTCCTGGAAAAAATACCCTTTTTTTGGCCTGGAAGGATACACACATCATGAGTCCTTTTTGAGATCGTTTTTAGTCCACCAGCAGCTTGGGACAAGGTGGTTTGTGCTTCTGCCCAGCAATATCTCATCTACAACCCAGTAAGCACCTCTAGGAAAGAGACTTGCCTCGTTCAGGTTAACAGGCTCTGTGAAGATCTGGGCAGCATCCTTCTCCTGCAGCAGGTCCAGGGTTGTACGGAGCAGGACATTGAAAGGGGTCAGCTGCAGCTCCATGGCAGCCTGCTGCACCTTGACCTGGCAACAGGAACACAGCCATGAGGACCACTCACTGAGGACAGGATCTGTGAGTGGTGTCTCTCTCCAGATTCTTCTGAATCATCCCCCCAGCTTTAGTCAGTGGTGGAAACCTCAGGCCAGCATAGTTGTAGAACTTCTGGCAAACACCTTGCACTCTCCATGTACATTGCTCAGTCCAATCCTTTTACACAGGGAATTCCTGTTTATTCAATCTCACAAAGTCAAAACAAGAAGAAACCCCAGGAAGTTAAAGGATACTACAATTAAAAATGAAAACAGGCTTTTCATGCCTGGTAAATTATCCTGGAGAACTCCCTGCCTCAAGATATTGTTATTATGCCAATTAGCAACATTATATAAAAATTAAAAGTATGCAGGCATTTATATGAACAACATCATCCATAGTTAGACTAGAGAGCAAAAACAAAGTTTAAGACATAAGCTCTCAGACTTCAAGGCAGAAACCAAACAACAGTGGTTAGATGTCTGCAAATTCCTAATACAGTTGCTTCTACCCTTTAGAAAGTCTCTAATACTGTCTGATTTCAAGCAAACAAGTTGTAGCACTGAAAATCTCTTGCACGGAAAATCTATTCAAAGAAGACTGGAACAGGATAAAAGTATTTATTTGTCCTTTAACATCTTCATTTCTTTGATCTTATAATCACTCGTTATGTCATTAAATCAACACTTCAATAACAAAGGTAAGCAAAGCAAACTGTATTTGATGTGCTCAGCAACAAGACAGCATGAATGACAGAATGAATATAGACAGATACAAAGACCACTCTTTTCTCCAAAACAGGAAAAAAGCCAAACAGAGACACACAATTCTGGAGCATCCTTCTGCACTCACCTAAAAGCTGGGCTGGGATAAAGCACAACTAGATACACTTTTCTGTGGTATTTTATCCTTTTAAAAAGCACACCATAGTTTCCATCAGCTTTTATGGATTTAGCCAGCTGCGATAGGGTGATATCAAGATATCAAAAGCAAACAAACCCAAGAATGATTTTTATTTTTTTATCCTCCTACCTAAAATATGTTCACACAGCAATGAAGGCTGAGCCACTGATGTAAATCAAGGACAATGCAGCAAATGAACCATCAAGAGGACTCCAGAAAAGCTGTGGGTAGTTTCTGGCCATTAAAAAATTGCTCTCAGAAGAGCTGTGATCACAGAGGATGCTGCTTTCCCTCTCCCTGCAGACAGCCTGGAAGCACCCAAGCACCCAGCACCCAGCAAGGCCTGAGGATGTGTATAGGCTCACTTTGTGCCCAGTGAGTCTTTCCTGGAGCTGTTCTGGAGGATACTCCAGCCAGAGAGCACAGCTGTGGGTGCAGCAACCAAAAAGATAAGGACAGCAAAACCAGGTAAGGCTGGCAAGCATTGGAAGCAGCTGGTGAAACTTTGGAGATGTGAACATAGGTCAAAAGAGAAATCGGAAAATTTAGTGAATGGTCTCCATCTTAAAACTTTTTCTTCTAAAAATGTCCTTAGAGGACAAACTACAGGAATTTTTAGCTTTAGAAATTAAGAGCTGAATTGTGATTTAGACTTCCTTCTGGAGAAGGTGCTACCAAACTCCTAAAATAATCATGAAAGAAACCAAACTTCTACTCTGCAAAACACTTGGTCCATGCCCAGAAATAGAAGGGGTTCTGTAGGTCAGGAATCAAATCCACTATTAATGATGCAGCTACATTTTGCCAGCACTCTGCAGCCCAGCCCTGGTTCTGAGGGCAGAGGCTGCACAGTGCAAACCCGTGACTGGCACAGGAAGAGGGGGCTCTGCACACCCAACAGTCAGACCTGGGAAAAGAGGAAAAGGCTCCAGAAAAACTGTCGTGCTCCTCCTGAGCCTCCTGTAGCACAGAGAGCTTGCATGGGACTGAAGTTAAGAGCAGAAAGTCAACAGCAGAACTCCCTACCTGCTCCCGTTTGAGCTTTTCCCTCTTTCGGATGAGCTCGATGAGCAGCCGAGCCCGCTCCAAGTCGTGCCGGAGCTTCTGCCAGTACTTCAGCTCCTCCTTCACTGCACTCGTCTTCTCATCCTGCTCCTTCTGCAAAATGTAAGTGGGGTGAGATAAAAAACACCACAGGCTTCCTGTGTTTCCTTCTTTTTCTAGGAATCCTCTGGGAATTGCTCTCTGAGTCTTACTCTTACTGCCTTGTCTCTTGTTCAGACCATGTCCCCTCCTTCCTCTAGCATTTAGCTGTCTAACAGAGAGAACATCAGCTTTTCTAGATTTTACCTTATCTGTGAAATTACCCCAAATTATCCTGCAGCTTCAGCCTGGGAACACACTTCAGTATGTGTTCATTTACACCCTCCCTGCTTTTACATCCAAGTTTATTACAGAGGCTGGAAATTTTTCTGGGCATTGGAGCAGCAGCCCAAAGCATTTACAGTCTAAAGGGAAGGCAACCAAAAGCAGGGGAGAAAAAAGCTATTCTGTAACCCATAAAAAATAGAGCCATGGAAATACATTTGCCAAGAATGGCCAACACTAGGAGATGAGCTCACACCTTCCAAGATACAGTTCAGTGGCTTCACAACACAACCATCCTTCCTCTCCTAAATCTGTATTTTTTTTAGTGATTTGGACGATACACCTCAAGTGCATACACTTTCACATGATTGCCAAGAGGACAATTGCTTCACAAGATCTTCATGATTTATATTAATAGGACATTTGTTTCTAAGAACTTATGATAAATTGCCAATATAATACACCAAGGAAATGCTGCACTTTCCCAAGCTCTGTACTGATGTTTGGGGAATAATTTTTTTATTTAGCACCCAGAGCAGTCTTCTTGCAAACCCAAAAGCCTATAAATTCCTGCAACTACAATAAAAATATACATGTACATTGTATACAACCCCTACTGACAGGCTGTGTTAGAGGGTAGAGTCCTACTGCTTCATTACTTCAGCAACTACTTCTCATGCCAAATGCAGTGCTGCTTAATAGCACCAAGATAAAGTGACTACAGATGCCAGCCCAAAAGAGGAAGCAAAAGAGTCCAGAACTGATGATTATGTCTAAATGTGCATGGGATGGACAGAAATTGAAGCTGCAGGAAGAATGACCTGAATTGGAATTTGGCCGTAACTCTGGAGTTAAAATCCATTTTCTTTACCCACTCTAAGGAATGTGTTTTTATCATTCATATAAGAGATCATTCCACCAAGGGCTCATCACACCCGTGCACAACCCTGGGTCTTCTGACTCAGGGGAAAGGCTCCTTGTCACAGTTGAGCTAGAGAGAGAGGCAGAAACTCACCCCAACTCAGTTTGCGGTGTAAGAGAGAAATTTATTTGAAACACGCAGTTTTTATATCGTACTTCACTGCGGTTAAATCTCATTGGTGTTATGGTGATTTATCTGACTCCATTGGTAGTTTTAGCATTAACGTAACTCAAGGACATTGTCCCAAAACATGGCTAACGTTTACATTCCTTTCTTCAGAGACTTACTGGTTATATCTAAAATCTCTCTCCAGCTGGGTGAGCACAGCCACAGCTCCTACCTGCTGTCTCACGCACAGCAACTTTAGTGGCATCATGGATACCCCACTAACTCAGTTCTTCAGGCATGAGCACACCCAGAGGAGACCGAGAGAGACTTAAATCTGATCTTTTGACCCTTGCTGCCCTCCCCAGGGGTGTGCTAAGCTCATTTCCCCCTGGCAGGCAGGCTGTGTGTGCTGCCCCGGGAGCAGCTGGTACCTGCTCGGCGTTCCTCTGGGACTGCAGGTGCGAGTGCAGCCGCCGGATCAGGGGCACCCCGTTCCTCGCCTGCCGCTTCAGCAGCCAGTAGTTGTGCAGCCTCTGCATGAACTGGTTCTTCCTCTGCAGGGAGAGCCCACTGCAGATCTTGTTCAGCCTGAAGGAAGCACAGAGTGTCATGGAGCCAGCTGCAAAGCAATCATGGCTTTGTAGAGCCTAGGGTCTCCTGATGAAGCTTTGCAGAAAAGAACTGGGACAATCTGGGATCTCCTCACATGCAGACACATGTGCCCCCTTTTCATACTGGAGGGTCCCACCAAGCATTTGCCACAGCACAAAGTATGAAATCATCATTCAGCCCCAAGCCTTAATTTCAAAACTACTTCCCATGTCAAGAACCTTCCAGGGGCCATGTAAGTTTGATGTTATTAATCTGGAGCCTGGGAAATTAACTTGACAGGCGTCCAAGAATAATACATCACCTATGTTAACCTTTGCTTACCATTCTTATCTTACACATAGTGCCTTATCAGCCTATCTATTAAAATAGACACATCAACACACTTTCTAAGGCACCAAACAAAAATTCAGCAGTATCTCATTCCTCATGAGTGAGAGCTGGGAGAAAAATACAAAAATACAACCAAAGTCAAAGCTGCTTGCAACACTGTCAGGTTTGATATGCTCTGTAATAAAAGGAGGAATTAAGAAACTATGAAATGAGAACTCAAAAATTTTAATAGTGGGATGACCCCTACCTACCAACCTGTAATGCCTCAAGTATTTTAAAAATGCTTTCATGGTAGATAGGTGTTTGCCATTAGGGACCAGCACAGAGTCTGCATTACACAACAGCTTGGGATGGCTGCTCAGCAAAGCCAGAAAACCACAGTGACACTCAGAAGTGTCACTCAGAAGAAACCCAGCCACAAGTTATGCTGCAGAGCACTCTGAAAACAGTTATTGCTAAGCCTTGACTGAAGATTCAGTGTTTCCAAGGTCAACAATGACAGACTGAGTCCTTAAAAGAGACCCTGTTCAGCTACAGCGGTCCAACTCCTTCCCTAAACTTGCAACACTTACCTGTAAGAGGGAATTTGTGCAACGGTCACCACGGGCATGGACGAACGCCCTTTGGTCACGTCACCAGGCTCCTTTTTGATCTTTTGCTTCAATTTCACTTGGTTCTTCTTCACAGACCCTTTGGGAGGGCCAGAATTGGCTTCCTCCTCTTCCTCCTCCTTCACAGTGACCTCCTGCCAATCACCACCAGCAGCTGGAGACCCTCTTCTCACCGTGCCAGGCGGGGAGTGGCTCTCACAGTAGGCAGTCTTGCGCACGGTGAACGTTGTGCCGTTGATGCTGGTCTCCCTCATGGGTTCAATCTTCATGAAGAGACCAGCTCTCTGTGCACAGGTGACATGGAAGGCAGTGTAACAGTTCACCTTGTGGCACTGGATAGCAGCTCCCATGCCCTTCTGCTTGCAGATACAGCATGTGAGCTTCCACCGAGCTGGAGGGATGTTATTGATCCCTTCGATGGGCTCCAGGAACACAGTGTTTGCAAAGCAGACCTCTGGGATCCAGATGGCACAGACCACGTGAGCCCAGCGGCCATCACTGGTCTGCTTGAAGGCTCCCCCTTTGTTTGGGCAAAGGACACAATCCACAGGGCGAGAAGGGGACTGTAAACAGCAGCGGCAAAGCCACTGCCCCTCGGGGATGTAGGGCACACCGTAACACTCCTGGTGCACGGCCAGATTGCAAATGTCACAGAACAGGATGACATTGCTGTTGTGACACTCGTCGTCCATGCAGACACAGCAGAAGGCATCCTCATCGATGAGGGACTGCTGAGCCCCGTTGTTCCGGCTCTCAAGATATGACTCCTTCTCCAACCGATCCACCAGCAGCTCAAAAGTGTCAGCAGAAACTGTCCCATAACCATCAGCCCTTCTCTTCTCGTTGACCATCTCCAGCCACGCCAGATCCTCCTCATCCATGTCATACTCCACTTCTGTGTCGAGGTCCTCGGGAGGCTTTTCAATGTACCGGTAGTAGGCAGCAGGGAGGGGAGGGGCATCTGGCTGGCTGAAGGAGTCCACCACACGGAACTTGGGCTGGGGCAAGTGCAAACCCATCCCTGGCGCATGCTTGGAGCAGGACTCCTTCTTCTTGCCTTTGGAAGGTGCTTTCTTAGATTTGGAAGTGAAGAGGGGCTGCTCGCTGTTCTCCTTGTTGCTGTTGCACTCGGTGATGTCCTGGGCTGTCAGCTCGTCCTCGGTGATGAGCTTGAGGGGGTCGTAGATGGAGATGCGATGGAGCCGCCCGTCGATGTCCACCTCCACGATGCGCTGGGCCTGCGCGTAGGTCAGCGTCTCGCGGCTGGGCGAGCACTTGAGGCTGTAGGGCGAGGGAGAACGCCTCCCCTCCAAGTGCTGCCGGCACCTCCTCCGAGGCTTCCTCATCCCTGTGGTCCACAGACCCTGCAACACAACAGGACAGAGGACAGGGTAATATTGCTGTGGTCCGTGCAGTAACAAAGGACTCTTGACAATAATATCAGAAGGCTACATATGGTTTATTAACGTGACTCCATAATTTAAAGGATTTGGGCTATTATCTGCCCAGCCCGGAGCATCCCAAGCTCCTGCTTCCAGCCCTGTCCAAGGAATGCCAGAATAGCTTACACAATCAGAGATAACAACTTTTCACCTCATAGGTTGAAAGAAAACCTCTATCTCCTATATCAGGAGACAGGTAGAGAAACCATCTGTGTCCTTGAACACAGCTCAGAGATTTGTTTATAGAAACTTCTACAGAGTAAAAAGACAGTCAAAGACGCTTTCCCATGGGAAGGATTTTTCTGCAGGCCTGCATGCAAAGAAACTTACAATATGTTCATGCAACAGGGTAAGACAAGGAGACAAGCAAGAAGCAGCACAGACTGAAAAACTCACTCAATGCTGCAATAGAGCCAATTTCTACCAGAGACTCCAGCAATTTCAGTCTTTACACCTTAGACACAGGCAGGTATTTGATATATCAGCCATTTCTTACAATGTGTATCAGAGCAATGCACAGAACCCTCCAGCTTCCTCTATTTGCACCTCAGATGTACATTCCACCACACCACCAGTGAGAAAAACTCAAAATAATTTGACAGCACAATATACAAACAGTCTGCTGTGCACCCAGATCAGAAAACCATTCAGATCCCCTGAAATTCAAACAACATTGCTCACATCTTCTTGCACCATTCACATATTAAGCTCACACAAACCAATAAGTTCTCCTCTGCTCTTTTGTCTGTGACTTTTCGTTTTTTACCTGGATGTTTTCCAGGTGAAAAGGAATGCACCATTCAGGTCATATGAAAGCATTTTCAAATTTAATTTTTTTTTGTTGGCTTCAGATGAGAAAACTAATGGTTCTCCCTCAGTCCAGGTGGAAGCTCCTCCAGGTTTCACAGCTCAGGGCTGCCACCACCAATCCTGCCATTCTGACATTGCAGATGCAAAGAAGTCCCATCATGAAAAATCATCCTCCAGCTTTGCTTTTCCTTCTCTCAGGGCTCACAAATAGAACCAGAGGATGAACTGAGCAATGTAGTAGAGACCAGACGTGCATCCCTTCTGCTCTTCCACAAGGAAGCAAAGAGGGATAAAAAGGCAACAAGCAGCATGGATCCCAATGGACTTACAAGCTCTGGCGTTAGCCCCTCTGGAGACACAAATCCCATTCATCCACCTGAGCCACTTGGCTACGGAGAGTCCACAGGGCTACAAGCAGGAAAGCAGCAAGCCAGCTCCCAGCACCAGGAGCAGTGAAATGGCATTTGCTGAGAGCCTTAACAAAAAGCCCCAGCCAGCTCTGCCCGCGCAAACTGCTAATCAGCAAGCCAGATAATTAGCTGAGAATCGGCTGCTGACATTAAGGAGGTGCCTGTCAGGGGGGAGCAGAGCAGAAGCCTGGGGAGATGGTCTGGGGGAGGATTCAGACATGGTGGCAGCAGCTGGGTGATTGGAGGGCGAAGGAGGGAGCTGGCAAAGAGGGAAAGCAGAGGGGAAGCCAAGTGACTAATGCAAGAGAGAAGGGCAGAGTCAAGGATGGGAACATGACTTATGGGAATAAACAAGCTCAGGCTGAAAGAAGTCAGAAAGGAGACAAAGAAAAGCAAATGTAAATTCTCTGTGAGGAGATAAGCCAGCCCAGAGCTTATCTGTTGCTATGCAGAGGCCTGAACCAGCACCTCACCCTTATTTAAAGCAATCCACACATTCAGTTCCTTTCTGTGGGACCCACAGACAAGGAAACACACCACAAACCCACAATTTGTACTCAGCCAATGAAATATTTGGGCTCCATGAAGGACATAGTTCCAGAAACTCTAAAATGCGTGCCACAGCAAGCAGCATCTCACAGGACCAGGACCTACAAGAAGTCCAAGCTTATTCCAGAAAGAAGGAACAAATTCCAGGAGCAATACATTTTCAAGTTCTGTCAACCATGAGATTAAGCCATGACACTACCTGTGTCTTAGGAAACAAACAGGCTCTGGGAAAGATTTCCAAACTCTTCCCTGCATCCACAGAAATAAGCCGCAGGTGCCAGTTTCAGTATGCACACCCATAATGATGGAGCCTGTAAATGCAATTTTACTTCACATGTAAAATAAAATATGATAATTTCTACCTGCAAATATAGTACCATGAATTTTGGTGGTATCTTTGCCTTAAAACTTTAATCAGTCACTTGATCCACACACTGCAGACACCCAGCTGCACTCGTCCTAGCTGAACTCCAATGGCTTCAGTCAGTAGGAGAAATGAATTTTAAAAAAAGGTTATAAAGGCAACTTGATCATCAAATTAAAAAAAAAAAAAAACACCCAAAAGAAAATTCTGTTGAGAAACAGCTCTGTTACAATTCAGGCTGGTACAAGCAAAGAGGATATTGGAGGCAAAAAGATATATGGAGGATAAAGTAATTATTATGAGCTGCCCACACATATCATTAATATTGTGTTCAGGAAAAATGAGGCAATAGCCAATTGCTTGGACTGCTGAGGGACAAGGAAATTTCGGTGAAACAAGCACCCAAAGGAAAGGTTGTTTTATCTGTTAATGGGAAAAACAAGCACGCAGAGTTCCTTTAGTGAAACAATCAGTGTATTTCTAGACAAATTACCCCAAAGTGGGCTTTGCAATACAGCAACCAACTGCCATAAAACAACCCATTTGCAAAACACACAATTACTTAGCACTGTGAAGAAGCATCTAAAATGGCATGGAAATTGCTGCCAGTGAGAGCTGAGTGCCTGGAATGAGACATATACCTGGATATTAGGAGAGACACCTCCAAAATACCTTGAAAGCAGCAACAAAATCAACTCAAGACACACTGAGCTGAGCACTGTGACCTTGTTGTTGTCTACAACAACAGAAACTTCTAAGCAGCAACCTAGGAATGTTTTGATTCCCTCAGCACACTTGAAAACACCTCCCAGCTACACATAAAAGGGAATCCCTCTGCAAACAGCACCTGTGCACACTGAAATGCTGAAGATACTCCACATGAGTGGGGTTAAATGTTATTTCAGCCCATGCTGATTCTGTCCTGCCACGGACAAAGGTTGCTGATGTGAAAGCAGAAAGTTCAAACAGACATCTCTTTGCCACAATATGCTCAAGGCATTCCAAAAAGCTCCCGTCACCCATTTCTGCTGGGGATTACAATGGGAGCAGGGGGTGAAGTTCCCAGAGAGCACAACTGAGTAAACAAGGTGGCTACAACTCATAGAGCTGCTGGGAATGAATTTAGCTATACCCCAGGAGTTGCTTCAGGAGTGGTTTCATTCTCCTGAGCTTTCACACCTGTGGGCAATAGCTGCAATAGGCAACTGAAAAACCAAGCCCATCATCAGGATACTTAAATTTACTAGAAAGGGGGCTAAAGCTCCCCTGAAAAAAACAGAGAGATCAACATGTATGGAACAACATCACAGTACACACCCCTATTACACACATAGCCTGGAAGATTGAACACAAGTGGGTCCTCTAAAGGAAAGACTGCGATTTCCACCCATGCAATGCTGCCTTGGCCATCTCCATGGGTCAGAAATCCTTTTCTCACACTGCAGAAGACCTCAGTCTCCTTCATGCTGCAGTTCTTCCTTCCAGCTTCCCCATGCTGAACAACCAAGGACTCACTTTACAGCACCAGGTTTCTCATGTGCAGAGGATGCAAGGCTGGAACTCAAGGCAGCGCAGCTGGGGGAGTTTCCTGGCCCTTTCTTCTGGCATAGCTTGGTGATGCCACCAAAAAACCAGGTCCCTCAGCAATTAAAAACTTAAATGGCTTGCAGCTAAAAGGCCACCTGGACTTTAGTGTGCAGCAGAAGATGGGAACAGCATGGCTCTCGTTGGACTCTGGTGCATCGTGACTACTGGCAGTGGATAGAGCTCCTATAGTCCTAAAGAGTTTGGGATTTGTTGTTACCAAAGACTGCCCCTCTTTGGGACCTCAAGCCAAACACGAGGTCTGGAGATGTTCCTCAGCACTGCTCTCCTGCACAAGCAGCCACTCAGCTCCGTGCAGCCACTGGGATTTAAAACCCACTGCTGTGCAATGGGGAACAGACATTCATGGAGCTATTTAAGAAACACGTCTGTAAAATAAAATCAATGGACGCCAGAGGAAAGAAACAACCCAGAACAGTTGCAGCCCCTTCTCCACCTTTTGCCAGCCAAAACACCAGCAAAACTCCTGCTGCCCTCGACAATGTTCCTTCCTGTTCTTGTCACATCTATGCTTGCCATGGGCCCATGGTCCCCTCAGACACCTGCCAAGGGTTTATGCTCCTCACACCCACATTGATACCTACAATGAAATGTGTCGGTGCTCAACAGATGTCACAGAGAGCTGCTTGCCCAAGCACATGCAGAAATCTCCATCTTTATCAATGCCCTGATACTATTGTAACCAAGCCAAGCTGACAGGAGATGCACCGGCCTCGAGAGAGGCCCTCCAGAAACGGGCTGTGGATGAAGTTTCAGGTATAAAGTCAGGGCTCAGCAACAGATGGGGTGCGCCATGAGCGGCGTTTGACCTCAGCAGCAGCGCTCCGAGGGAACTCTGATATGCCACGAGCTGGGTCCAGCCTCAGCAGCAACCGAGAGGAGAGACATGCCCTCAGCAGCAACCGAGGGGACGGAGACGTGCCCTCAGCTGTCAGGCACTGGCGGGAGCTCCTCTCAGGAGCTACCCCGTGCACCGAGGGCTCCCTGAAGGGAACTCCAGTAGCAGCCAGAGATCTGGGCCAAGGCACAGCAGGGACTTGGACAAAAATGAAGCCGTCCCGGTGGGGAGCGGGGAGGAGAAGGCGATGAACCCCGGCAGGACCGAGCCCCGTGCCGGGCGCAGTGCGCGGCCGCCTCTCCCCGCGGAACAGCCGGAGTCTCCGGAGAGAGGGAACGGGTGGCGGCGGGCAGCGCGAGCGCAGCAGGGCTGCAAGGCCATTGGCTGCCACCGCCGTCCATCACATCGCCACCACCAATAGCAACACGAGGCTCTGCGGGGCTAACGGCGGGTGCGCTCGGCCCCGCCTGGACCAATCGCGTGGGAGAAGGTGGGCGGCACCCCCGCCGCGCCGCGAAGAAGGGG
>VXAX01001730.1:394069-450554 GCA_013399835.1 Leptocoma aspasia | reverse complement strand
ATCGCGGGCCTCTCTCGCCGCACGGAGACGGAGCAGGGACGCGGGAGAGGCCCGCAGGCTGCGGCGCACCGGCCTCCCCCAGCTCCTTCCCGCCCGCCCGGTCACCNCCCCCCGCGGGCAGGCACCGCCCGCCCCTCCCCGGTGCCTTCCCACACCCGGGCCGCGCCGAGCGGGAGGCCCCCGGGGGCTGCTGGTGACGGGAGGGCGGGGGTCCCTCCGCGCTGCCCTCATGGCTTAGGCCGGGGTCGCTGCTGCCCGTGTTCCCCTCCGTGCCTGACAAGGCAGCGCCGGGGAGCCGCGGCCTCCCGGCGGCCGGAGCGGGCTACCCTACCCCTCTGCGTCTCGCCTATCCCCCACATCATCCGCGGGGTTGGGGTTTGGGAGCTCGGGTGCAGCCGTGCGGGCCCATCCCAGGCCGGTACCTCACAGCCCGGAGCCGTCAGGCCACGGGAAATGAGGTGGGATTTTTGTCCCAGGCTCATTTGGGGTGTCTTCATTTTGCAGCCCACTTTTTTTGCAGGAGGCGTGGGGTCCCAGGAAACACCCTGGAGCATCGCCAGGTGCCAGAGTCCAACCCGACTACACTCCCAGAGAACCTTTGTCTGCCACAGTTAGTCTAAACAAGCAATATCAAACGAACGATGTAAATAGCAAGAGCTATTTATTTTGTAGACCAATATTTCAGGTCCAGATGGCCTTTTCACGTGCAGAGATGTGACAGGCTGGAGGGACAGTGAGAGAGGGACTGAGGGGATTGAACAAGGAGGAAGTTACGTTAGCAACTGAGATAAGAATTGAGATGGGAATTGCAGAGGCTCCCACACTTACTTTTTATAGAGCATGCCACATACTTGAGCATATGTGTGTTCCACCTCCCACTCTGCGGAGAGTATTGCATAATATCACCATCTGAATTTATAGAATTAACTGTTTTAGAAGGAAGCAATGAATGCTGTTTTCCCTCATTTACAGTCCAACTGGAGATCTTTTGTCTCTTAACGTATGTTAACCACGAGAGCAGTCAGTCTGTGACAATCTGTTTTGCAAAGTGCTCGGGTTGGACCAGAGCTTGTTGCAGCTTTAACAGCAAAGGGAAACATGTTAGTTACTGCTGAACAGTCTACATATCACTTTTGAAGTATATACTGTGTATATATGGTGTATACCTTTTTACAGATCTACTATTTACATATCAAAATGTGAAAATAAACAATAATCTATTCTTGTCTTGCATGAAAAATAACATATCAAGGATTTAGAAATAAAGTCCCAATACTCTCACTGATTAACGAAGGATCTCACCCTCAAAAGAACAGCTGTATACCAGTATGGTCCTAGCCATGAAGGCTAAAACAAACCCTAAAACAATCTATAGCTGCATTTGCTTCCTGGTTAGACAGTAAATAAAATAATTTCAATAATTGATAAGCGACTTCAAAGGCTGAGAGAACTGGGTTTCTTCAGCCTGGAAAAGAGAATCTTTGGGGTGACCTCATTGTAGCCCTTCGTTACCTGAAAGGAGCCTACAATAAGGAGGAAGAGAGACTTTTTACTAGAGCATGTAGGGACAGGGCAAGGGGGAATGGATTCAAACTAAAAGAGAAGAGGTTTAGATTAGATAATAGGAAAAAAATTATTCTAGTGAAAGGTGTCCCACAGCAGGGGACTACAAACAGATGTTAGGTCCCTTCCAACTTAGGCCATTCTGTGATTTTCCTTTTTTATGTGGGAATTTTAACTGGATTTTACTTGAATTTTTCCCTTTTTTTTTTTTTATATGACCAACTTTTACAAACTCTTTCATTTTTGACCTCAGTTTTGAAACTTTATACTCCTAAATTTGCATTGGAATTAGCTTATTATAATCATATTAGGTTCCCTATTAAGAACAGTGGGATGACTTGTGCACAGAGATGTCCAGACATCTCTGATGACTGAGGGCCGTGTGTTACAACATCAAAACATGTTATTCATCATTTCATTTTATATCAAAGCTGTGGAACTAACATGTTATTTGAAAAAATATTCTGAACTTCTCTCAAATCCCAGAGGCACAGCTTAATTCAATTTCTTTGCTGTCCCAGTTTTTAAAGGGTGCAAGTGCAAAATTAGTGATGTTGCTTCAAATGAAAGCAGCAGCCAAGACACCTCAAACAGAGTTGGGCACCTTCATTCATATTACAATTTTCTCCGTGTTTATTCAAGCACATAAGACATACTTAAAAAGGGAAGAGAAGTATAATTTAGAATTGAGAGCTGACCTTTTTCTTTGTTGATTTATTAAGCCTCAAAACTGACTTACATTTTTATCTCTCTTTGGCTGTTTGTTCTGCTGCTGTTTTCTTCAGAATTGCTGAAATTAGAGCAATTGCCAAACAGGTCCCTTGTGCATTAAAGGTTAAAACCTGATACCACAAAAGTGACAAGTCTCAGTTGCCACGTATTTTCACTGGAATTTTATATATATATTTATAACCCTCTTCAGCCTCATTAGCATCAGAGAGGTTACACAAGCACCCAGCACTACCTCCTTAGCAGTTCTTATTTTTTTAATCTCAATGTCCTCTAATTTTAAAACATTTTTTTCAGCTGAAGTGTTCTGAAGACAGATCTGAAATGATGGTTTATGGCAGGAGAATTTTTATTTTTCCAGCCAAACTTGGCTAAAAGAAGTTAACTCACTTTCATGTAACAGCAAATCAATGAGGGTTGCAGATATAATATACTAACCCTTCAGTGTTATTTAATGGAGTGCATTCCAGCAAAAAAGGAGAGCTGACTGAATCAGCTGTGAGCCAGCACCAGCTGAACATCACATTAAAAGCTGTGTGAGCTCATGTGCTCAGAAAACGGCCTTGTAGAGAGAAATCAGGCAAAACATCCCCTAAACCACATTCACCTGGAAACGCTGACATTTTCAGTGTAGATTTGGACTCTATGATCTTAATGGCCTTCTCCAACCTGAATGATTCCATGATAAATACAATTAATGCAGCGAGTGTCCATCTTTTTTGGGGGAGAGCAAATCAGTACTGGCTGTTCTGGTCTTCATTCAATCTTTCATGTCTTGTTTCTCTCAGCTGTGAAAAGAAAAACAGCCAAAATCATGTTTCCAGCCAACACTCTGCTGACCCATGATACAGGAAAAATGCAGAGGATTAGGAACGCTTTCCCTGGTTGCTCAGGCAACAGCAAGACATGGGAATATGAAAAGGTATTACCATCCTTTGTACAGAATCTGACTAGAGTTCTCAGACCTGTTTATAATTTTCTGTGTTTTTCTTCTTTCCCATTATCACATACTTAAAACATGAGCATTATTTGTTTAGTCTGCTACCTAGAATGTGAAAATGTTAAATATGAAAACAGATGATCTGTGTTTTTCCTACAGGATAAAATAAGTAGTTTTCTAAGAGGCTATGGAAATTTCCAAAACTGTGCTCTGAAAGGTTTCTAGGTGGTATCCAAAACACAGCTACTATTATCTCTCTTTAAAAATCCTCTAATTTTGTGGCATCTCTTAATAAAATAAAATAATTATTCCTTCATCTGCTTTTTCTTTCCCACTTACACATGCAAGTACCTAACAAATAGGCCCCATAAAGTTGCAACTTCACAGACCTAATTAACTGTCAAAATAAAGAGAAAGATTGTTTCTGAAGGCTTTATTTTCCAAATTAAAAAAGGATGCTTGGAAGTCAGAAATGAATGTAAGAGTAGCAAGTAAATAGTATTTCAAGTTAGATATCTGTATGTTATCCAAGACAGGCACAAAAATTCCATCCATATATCTGTAAATTTTTATCATACAAACTCAATACAAACAGCAAACATATTTTTGGCTGCCTGATTTATGGAATTTTGGACCACTTAATGGCTGAGGGATTTTTTTTCACTTGGTTTTGTGTTTTTAAGTATGTAAACTATGAAAGGAATGTCCATGAATTATGTGTCAGTGTGAGTCATCGACCAGGCACTGCCTGCACCTCTGCATGAGGTAATTTCTGCTTTGACTCACAGTGTCTCTCAGGGTCACACACCCCCTCTCACTTCTGGTGCTGATTTTGAAGGATTCCAGCCTTGGCCTGAGTCACTGGCTCTGTCAAGCAGGTGTTTTTCAAACTCCTTTCAGGAAATGTCAGTAGGATTTCCCCCCACCTCTCCCTTCTGGTGGCTCATTGCTGTTCATTGAAACACGTCCTCTGATGCCTTAGGAGCTCTGGGATGGTTGGTTTGTACAGATACTCTTTCCACTACCAACCTGCTACATTTTCTACTGTCTATTTTGAGTTCTTGGATGATACAAAGCACAAAAAACCAAATACACATACACCTCCATGGTTTCTGGGCTTACAGAGCACCTGCTCCCCACATTTGTTGGGGTATTGGGTAATCCTTTTGCACAGTGTTCTGTCACTATATGGGGTTGGTGGATGAATGAATGAAACCAGAGCATGCAGCCCACACAGCAGCTGTTGGGATTGCTCTTGCAATTTCAGAGCATTCAGGGTAAGTGTAAACCTACTGAGAAACCCAGAAACCCAGTCCCTGAAACTGGGTGTATATTCAGCAGAAAGACTGATGCTGAAGAGCCTTTATGTGCTATCCCTAAAACAAATGAGACTGATGTTTGCAAAATCAGTTATGCTCACAATTGTTCTTCTCACACCTATTTGTATCACGTGCCCCCAGTGCCTCATCATGCTTGTCCTCTGCTCAGACAGACAATTCCCAAAGGGCATTTTAAATTATTCTTTAAAACTATCAAAGTCCTTTTTCAACTACCAGCAGACTGCTCAGTACATTTCTTTATCATGAAGATGTTTCCTCCCTCAGCCATCATTACTGAGATAGAAGACTCTCCAGGTCTCTACCTGTCCCTTTTGAAGGAGGGCAAGATGATTAAGAAATACACTGCATTCCCATTTACAGTGGTTCATGAGTTCTGTCTGAATGGGTTCTTTGCCTTAGCAGATGACTTTCTGAAAGAGAGCTCTCTACTCTAAAGGTCTCCATAGATGTACTTAAATTTGTCTACAAGATTGAGCCTTTAAGACTTCTCTGCCTCTCCATGTCCAGGGTTGCATATAGTGAGGAGGGCAGCCTGCTCCACCCACAGCCCTGAAACATCTCCCTGTGCACTCACAAACACTCACCTGGACAGTGACCAAGCCTCAAGCCTCATTATACCCTGGCACAGGCAGCTCTAAACATCTGCAGCTCTCTGAGATGGTAAGGGCAGCTGCAGAGAGCTTCTCTCCAGCCTCTGTTCAAGATTATGCACATGGCAGCCAGGTCAGATTCAAAAGGACAATATTCCAGCTGCAGTTTGACAGATGCAGCTACAACTCCCTTCTGCCACTCAAGGAAAATGAAGGTTGTTCCTTAGCAAGAGGAAAGGATGGAGCCTAAATCTCATCAAGCTGTGTTTTTCAGGACAGAGTCAGCAGAACATTACTGCATATCCCCCAGCCTAGCTCTTCCTCAAGAGTGCTGCATAAGAAAACATTGAATTTTCAGGGAATTGAGGACACATCACAACAGTTCTGTGCTCACTGTCCCTACCTAAGAAAGGAGTGAAGCAAAGGGCTTGTACATGACCCAGACAGATATAAGCCATGAGAAACTTCATCTTATCATTGTGGACCATCTGTGCAGCTACAGCAGGCAAACATCAACACCATCCTATCAAAAACCTGCAGTCACTGCAGGGCTATCCCCAGTGCTGCATGCCATGAGCTGCAACAAGGAGGCAGCCAAGCAACATGACATCACTGTGTCAAGTTCCCAGTGGAGAAGAGTGATCAGAAAATTCTGGAAATGTTGCATTTTTTCCTTACTTGTGGTATGTATGGCAAAACTGAACATTACTTAAGAAGAAAATTAGAGAGTACTGAAAACAAACAACCTGGCTAAACCAAACCAAAATAAGTCAGCAGCTACAGAAGAGGGGGGAAGTTGAGAACTCCTGTATGTATTACTGAGGTCAAATACCTTCTCAATGCTTTTCTCTAGTCCTGGGGACTCTGTGCTCTGAGCTCTGATACAGAGAAGGCACTTGGCTCTTGGCACATATCCCTTGGGATGGACTTTGGAATGATTGGCTGAACTTGCCTGATCACCATAGGGAAGAAGGTGCTGCAGTCCAAAGGTGTTATCACAACGAGCAGCTGTGCCTGCACTATCAAGTGACTGTATTGATAAGCCATGGATCTGCAGATACTCCAGTTTCAGCACAGGCTGGAAAATTTCCTGCAGGTCCATATTCAAACTAACTTGTGCAGCCACTTGGGACTCCCAGTCTGTCACTGTGGGAAGTAGCCTTGAATTCCCAGGCTGTGTTTGCTGCCAGCAGTGAGGAGGAGACAGCACTGATCAAATCCCAGGGAACGAAATAAGCAGGGGAAAAATAAAAAAAAGAGGCAGTGGCTCTTTGGAGGGGAAGCATCTGAGCAGAATTGCGTGTATAGGATGAGAAGATGAGTTTGTAGCTGCTCTGAACACAGGCTGATCCCCATGGGCCCTAGAGCTAACACTGTCCCAGCAGCCTTGCTCTGCTGGGTGCTCTGTGACTGCTCAGGGAAGCAGGACACAGCCAGAGTGAGACTGGTTAAGGCCTTGTTATGCTGAAATTCAGCATTTCTGATCCTTTTGCTTAGGACTCACTTCCCAGTCAATTTTACCTTTTTCTTTACCTCATCCATAATTAATGTACTAAACCCTGTACATGAAAAGACTAATGAGAAAGAATGAAACCTCTCCTCTCCCAAGTGGACAAATACAGGGGGAAAAAAAAAAAAGGAAACACCAGGTAAAATTCTCCCACTTAAAGTTTCAACAAGAATATATTTGTCTTTTATGTTGAAAACCGTCTGGGGTGCTTCCCCTTTAGAAGAACAAAGTCCAATGCCCACAGCACGGTGTCATCCTTGTGTTAGCACATGGAGAGAGGTCCCACAGGCCAAAAGTTGGCCACCAGCAATGCAGTGTGGAATGAATTTGATGTCATCAAGGAGAACTGAGTCCCAGCCACAGCTGCACCCGTCGCTATAATGACATCCCACTTCTCTTCTTTGAATCCTTCCGTGCAATGGGACTGAAGGTCAAGATCTCCTTGTAAATGTGCTCTTGAAAAACAGAACAAAATAACCATGAATGTGTGGTTTTAGAGGACACAAAAGTTGGAGTGTTGCATGTGCAGAAAAAGACATTCAGTGGCAGCTGAAAGAGACAAAGGAGAGAGAGAAAAAAAAGTCTGCTTGAAGAGCTGGAGGGATCTTTGCTGAATGGATAAAAGCAAGAGATCTGTGCACTACCATTGGGGCATCAGCAGGCAATCACAGCTTTACTCAGCATCTGTACAGGAAAGAAAGAGGGGTAGGAAAGTCCCATGCTAGACAGGAACCTCAAAGAAAACAAACTTCTTACTTTTCCACTCCTCTATTGAAAGCTTTTCGTGTTCCAGGGAATCATCATAGGAGTGCTGTGCCTCTGTCTCCTCCTCAATATCTCGGAACTGGTCAAAGTAGGGGTGAGCCAAGGCCTCTGTTGCTGTAAGGCGCTTTTCCACATCCAGCTGCAACATCTTGTCCAGCAGGTCCACAGCTATGGAAGAGGGAAACAGAGCTAAGCAAGGTGCAGGGCAGCACAGGCACCCTGTGCATGAACCCTGCAAGTGTGGCACTGGTATTTCCAGTGTTTCATCTCCAGACCTGAACAGTGAAGAGAATCCTCAACCTGGCCAAGGCAGCAAGGAGCTCCCATCAGTGGAGATGCAAAGTCTGCCCAACAGCAGCCTCAGGGAGCTCTTACTAACAGAAGTTAAATTGTGCAGAAACAACAAATTAGACTTGAATAAGCCTTGCTGCACAGATTGGGCTGCAGAAACATGAGGTAACCTCAAGATATTTTTCAGTTTTAATCATTTGCTTTCATTCAGAGCCCTGCATCTCAAAGGAATCTTAACACGAGTAATCTGTATAGAAACATCCCTGGTAAAGAGGAGAGCAGGAAACTCAGATGCTGACTAGTCTGTCAGCCTCATTCCCACTTGGTTTTAACATTCTAAGACTTTCTTCCATTCAATTTCTAGAAGAGTTTTGCTTGTTCTCACCTCTAATCTACCTGGGAAGAGAGCTCTTTCTAAGAGATTAATTCTTACCCTGAAAATTTCATATCAGTTGCCTGTTAAATATTGCTAGATCCAGGTATTCAACAAACAGGTTCTGCACTGTACTTAAAAATAATAATTTTTAAAAAAGGAGTAAATGGCCAAGAACAGCAGAACATCACCATTGTAATGACAATAAAAGATAATTCTGTTTTTAATTGATACATATTTTTCCTGAGGAAGGGCAGGGGCATAAACCACAAGGAAAAAAAGTAGCAAGAAATTATGAGAAGGAGAAATAAAGTTAGGGCTGTGGCAGTCAGTTTGCCTCCTTTCCAGCTGTGAAAATTCATGAGAAATCCTGGAGAATACTTACCCAGAGGATTTGCTTTAGGGAAAAGCACAGACAAATCCTTCTTGGGGATTTTAGGGAGGGACTTGATATAACTCTTGGCCTGAAAGAGCAAGGAAAGCACAGTTACTGCATGTGGACAGGTGTGAAATACAGCTCAGTCTCATGGCTCCAATGAGCAAAAGCAAATGAAGAGAAGAGCAAAGCATCCCAGGTGTCCCATTTCAGCAAGCAGTTTACAAGAAACTCTTTTTATCGGTCAAGACAGAAATGCTTCTGTTTTAAGAGCCAAGCTGGAGAGCAGAGAAGATTGGAGGTTTGCTGGGGCATCAGGCACCTCAGGTGGGAGTCCCTGCCAAACACAGCCGTTCCCAATGCAGCACCAGGTCCCTCAGATGTGCCACCAGCACAGAGAAATGCCTTCCTTGCCCAGGGGAAAAAGCTGCTGTTGCACTTCCCTGCTGCTGTAGAGGCAGCGCCTCTCCCATGCCAAACACAAGTCAGCCTCTTCCCCTGCTGCCTCTGCCAGCAGGACCCAAATCCACAGGGAACTTCCTTACCGCTTTGTCCTCCAGCTTCTCCAAGAAGTCCTCTCCTGGATGCCCTGTTACTTTCAGGATCTGGGTCAGTTGATCCAGGTCTGGCAAGCTGTGTTAAAGATCAGCCTTTGGGGAGCAAACCCTGGACACCCCCACCACAGCTCAGCCTGCCAGAGTACAATTAGCTCGTGATACAAACCCACCACAGTCACACAAGTAGAGATTCATTAGACTGGCAAAAAGAGCTCCAAGCCTTTCTTCCTGGAATGGCATTTCCAGCAACAGATCATTTTTCTGGCACAACTATGCCAGGACACACATCCACGGGCTTGGAAGGATATGCAAAGCTTTGGGAATGGAGCTATGGCCACACAAGGTTGAACAGCTGATGAAGAACCATGTCACCACAGAGGTGTATTTCTGAGGTCCCCTTCTGTTTTCCTCCCCAAAAAGACTGGTCCTTGTGATTACCTCCTGATAAACCAGACTGACACCTGTTTTTCTTAGTAGCCTCACTAATAAAACCCTTCCACAGACACTAAGAATTATTACTCCGCTCAGGGAAAAGGTTCAGCTTGAAAGGATACAGTCTTTTCCTTTAAAGAGTGTTTTCCCAGTCAGCATTTCTGCCATAATACAGCCAATAGACCAGATATCCACTGTTCAGAGAGGAAAAGGAGGGAGGGGGAAAAAGGAAGAAAAAAAAAATTAAAAAGGCAGCAGTGGTTGCTGGGGCTGTCGCTTTTGCTGTTGCTTGCAGCAAGCACTGATTTAAATTTCTCTCCCTCCCACCCTCCTCTGTTCTTTCTATGCTGCTAAAATCTCTGCTTTCATCATTTCCTGCAAGCACCAGCTCTGGGAGTTGTGCAACACTTCTGGGACTGCCTCTGCTCCAGGGAACACTGATGATAAAGAGGAAAAACTACTGGACAATTCTGTGAGATTTGAGCCAGCAGGATCCCCCAGCTCGTCACCAGGGAGTCACATGCTGGGGCAGGGCTGCTCACCTGTCTGGTTGTAATGCATCCAGTTCAGGATGACTTCTGGGGCTCTGTACCACCGTGTGACCACGTAGCCAGTCATCTCAGCATCAGCCTGTCTGGCCAAGCCAAAATCCAAGATCTGCAGTGCCAAAGGAAGAATAAGAAGAAGGGAGGGCAGGAGGCAAAAGAGAAATCCTATGGGCAAGTGAGACCCTACTTCTAAGAGAAAATGGAGTAGCTCCAATCAGATAGTAACAAAGCTCCAACTACACTGCAGACACCCATGGGATGGTTCAAAGAATTAATATATCTTAATTCCACTGTAAATTGCAAGCCAGCTGCAAACCCCATTGTCATGAGAAGACCCTGCTGAAAGGATCAGTGCTTTGTGCTCCCTGGAAGGTCACTGCCTTTCTTGAGGCTTAAATTTTGCGTCAATGTGTTTTATTGGAGTTGGTCTGTGACCCGGTGGTGAAGGCATGCTCCCGGGTCACCACAACTCACCCTTTCCTATAAGAACACCTTGCAGGTGACACAGCATGGCCTCTCCCTCAATGCTGAAGATGAACAAGCTTGACCCAACCTTTATGGGCAGCAGAGCCACTCCCTGAAATATACATTACAGAAAATGCATGCTAGAGCACCAACTAGCCAGCAGCAAGCAAACCCTCCAGAGCAACCCTGAAAATTACTTTGTCTGGAATCACAGCCACAACGTCCCTGAGAACCAAAGGGCAACTGCAGCTGAATCCAGTTACCCTTCAGGGACCATTCACCTGCTGCAAGTATTGCTCAGCAGTGCTGAATTTCTCTAGGAAGTCATTACACACTGCCATCCACGAGGATTACAGTGACAGAAGGCTCATTTGAAGTCTTGTGTCCTGATTCAGCAAGTGACATCAGCAGGGGAGTATTTCCCACTGCTGCAGCCGCCAAGGAACACAACGCCTGGAATGGAAGCTCGTGAGGAAAGAGGAAACATGACAGTGCCAATTTCCTGCTGGCAGAGCAGTTCCTCCACGAGCTGATGTGCTGCAAAGTGCTGCTTTGCCACCTACCTTCAGCTGGCAGTCTTCATTCACAGCCAGGTTACTTGGCTTCAGGTCCTACAACAGACAGGAGCAGAAAAGTTGGATATTTCAAGTTGCAATACATCAACACAACTCTCAGTTGAACCTCTGCTTGCCTTTGATGTGGTCCCATAACATCCCAGGTTCAGTATCAATTCAGCAAATGACTGAATAAACACCATGCCTGCTATACTGTACAGCACTAGATTATTATTTTATTATTTTCTGAAACAGTTTTAATTCAGAAAGCATCATAAAATGATTCTCAGGTCATCAGAAAATGCAGCATTTTCTCAAAATGCTGCACAAATTAGCAAATCCAAACATATATGGGGTGTAGGATGGAAAAGAGAGCAGACAGGATGGAAAATTAGAGCAGACAATGCTATTAGCGAAATGATGGTTAGGAATTTATTAGCTTTATGACTATGCTGTGTTTCTCAGACAAAGATCAGAATAAGAGCACACATGAACTTACCCTGTGGACAATGCCAGCTGAATGAATATACTGCAATAAAAAGAAGAGCCACAATGTGATCACCAGCAGACAAAATTTGCTGTTCTCCAGCAGAGAAACGAGAGCTACAAACAAGAACTTGCTGAGAACAACCTCTGCAGCCTTCTACAGGTCCCTAGTCCCTAGAGCAGCAGATTGAAAAGGAATTTCTGCCCCAAATTACTGACAGTGTTTACAATGCTATTGCCAGTCTAAAGAAGATGCACAGAGCAGAAGAGGAGGGGTGAAGCAATGGCTCCTCAGAGCAAGTACAACAACAGCTTCAAACTATCAAAGTCATCAAGGTTACAGCAGATGAAATGAGAACATGGTTATTTTGGGTGTTCAAAAAAATAATGTCAGCCCAAAAACATAAAATCACAAAACTTACTACAGGGTTTTTAGCATACCTGTCAAACCTTCTGTGTGTTCTTCCCCCCTCTATTTAAACTCAAGGTAGCAGTGACCTGGGGAGAGGTGTGATTTAGGTGAACCCATTGATGCCTGTAAGCCACTGCTGTGACTCCAGGTGAAGGATGTGAGAGGACAGCTGGAAAGCTCTGTCTCTACATCCCAGAGTTTGCAGTGATTGCTTTTGGCTCCCTCAAAGCCAGTTACAGAAACATATTCCTTCTTTGTGCTCCTGAATTGAAAATAATTCCCTCTGTGTTCTCCTCTGAGAGCCTCTGTGATGGGTTCAGAGAAGCTCCTGCTGCTGCCAGTCTCTCCCTCTCTGTGCAGAGTTTTGCTGAAGGTTTGGGCAAGGCAAAGAGAGAAGCAGGTGCTGCCATGGAAAAACCATCCCAAGGCCTGTGGCTGCTGCTTACTTTGATACCTGACTGACTGATGTAAGCAAACACTCATTTTATTGATGTGTGCTGGAACAGGAACGGTTCAACAGCCAATACCTGTTCTGAGGAGATGCCATAAACTCCCCACATCCTCCTGTACAGTATTGGATGGGAGTTTAGTTAGGGTCAACCCAGAGGTGACACACAGAGGAGACACGGGGAGTCACTAAACTCCTCCAGACCCACCTACCTTCAGCCCTTTCAGCATTTGGTAGACCAGGTACTGGATCTTTTCGTCACTGAATTCATGTCCCATGATCTTTTGTAAATCTGTCCGCATGTATGGCATCACCAGGTAGCTAAAAGGCAGTAAGACAAGGCCCTGAGTCTGGAAGAAAAATGCAGGGGACCAGGCTAGCCTTGTTCTCACTTGGTTTGGTTTTTCTGGCTGTGTAACTCACTGTAAGGAAGATAAGCTGTTGTGACAATGTTCCTGGCTAACTAGCACATCCTACAGAGAAGCTGGAATTTCAGCCTGTTCTGAAAATTGCTCTTTCTCCTCCTCTGAAATCAGATATCTGATGTCAAGTAAGAACAAGGATCTTCAGGATCCTGAATTAGTTTAGACCTCAAGTGAAGTTCAATTTTGGATGGCCTTTCACCACCCAGGAGCTGAAACATCTTACACAGCAAAGCAGCTGCATTGGCTCCCAAATTTGTCATTGTAATGTGCTCCAGCCCTGCCTCAGAAGACAACATCCAGCTTCCTTCAGTACCTGCCTGCTGAGGCTGCTAATTAATTGATGGTCTTCCTGCAGGAACTACTCTGAGAACCTTCAAATGCTCTTCCTGCAGGCAGCTGATACTCAGCCATCAGCCAAACCCAGCACACACTGCTCATCTGCAGTAATGGGGAGGGGAAAAGGACTTGACCATGAACACGGAGGGAAAACGCCAAAAAAATTAATTGAGAAGAGCCAGAATCAAGAGGAAAAGAAGGCCAGCTCCTTCAAATTCTGCGTTTAATTGCCCTGATGGCTGATGAACAATACTTCTCCCATTCTGAGTGCAGCCCCTTAGCTCAGCAGTCACAGAGTGCTAGCATGGGTCACCCTACGTGTGATGCACCATGGAATGTAACACATCCTCATTGCACAGGTTGGTCTGTGCATGCTGTGGTGTCCCAGCTGTGAGCAGGGATGGGATCTGTTCACGTGTTCTGGGTGTGCCAGCCATGAGAGCTGATGTGTGTTCTTGGTTCTCTGCATTATTTGGGGATGCCTGGATTCTAGTCTGGTCCCTTTGCACCTCAACCCTCTCTGTTATGCTGCTGCTAAGACACAGCTGTGTTGGAAAATAGTTAAGTCTACACAGAGCAAACAACTCCAGACTTACAAGTCCTGGAACCCCTGGTAGGAGGCAGTGGAGGTGAAGACATCAAGCAGCCCAATGACCTGAGGAAGGAGAGAAGCCCACATTTAAATCTGGAAAGCATTTGCTGTGCAGATGGCACTCATCAGCTCTCCACTGGCACATGCATGTTGGTGAACACAGAGAATTCCATCTGAGGAACTCAGAGACTCCTCACTGATGCTGCACAAATGTTTTCCCTCTTACTAATTACTTCTAACCTGGGCTCACCCATTACACACCTGCTCCAGCCTGGGCACAGCAAACAGGTCACAGGTAAACCCTGAGACCGCCTACACATACCAAATGTCAATTAAAACACAGGTGATGCCACCAAAAAGGACTTGTTCCCAAGTGGCAAGGAAACACCCCTTGTGTCAGCAGGAAGAGGAGCAAGGAGCACTCACGTTCTCATGCTGCATGTGCTTCAACAGCATCAGCTCTCTGTAGGCTCTCTTGGCAAAGATCTCTGACTGGAACGGGCGGCACAGCTTCTTGATGGCCACTTTCTCCCCTGTCTTCTTGTCTATGGCTGAACTGCAGCAGGCAAACAAAAAACCATTCTGATGTCAGCAGTATGTTTTAACAGATTCTGCAACCCCACAGTTCATCTCCTAGAGAAAAGTTGATTCATGTGCTCACTGAAGGACAGCAGAGAAAGGTCTTTTGAGGAGCTCAGTGGAGCTCTGCACACAGAGATGTTACCCTGTGTGGCTTTGGGCAGCCTGTGCTCTTTGAGGGATGAGGTGAGACACCAAGAAAAGCATGAGTGGTTCATCTTTATTCCCTTCAGCCTGCAGAAATGAGCTGGAGGTAACAGAGCTGAGAGAAAAGGGAAACACAAATGGTTAAAGGTCAGAATTAGTTCTAACTCTGCCTTCTCCTTCCCTAATGCATGGAGATAAGGAAATAAAGATATGGAAATTTCTGCTTTGCTGTCTACTTGGAGGTTGTTGTATTTTAGGGCAGGCCAGCTGCCTTCACTGTAATCTGGAACAAAGACAGTGGATGTCACATGTTGAAAATGCTGCTGCAATTAATCCTGCTGTGTTCAGAATCCTTGATTACACATTCACTTCTGTGTAAGAGCAGGTCTGGCTGAAAATGAGACTCTTCTCTGAAGCTGATGAAAACCTGGTACAGCAGCCATTGCTACAGACATGCTGTTATTCCTGCTGGTCACATTGGCTGTTTGCAGCTGGACATGGCAATCCTGTGACAGTTCCTCTTCCTCTGGAGGCTCCTTGCTCAGATTGCAGAGGAGGGAAGGGAGGTCCTCAGACAGACAGCTGTAATTCAGGGTTCTCAGTGGTGTTATCCAGGGGTGTCTCAGCCCCTCCCTGACCCCTCCCAAGAGGCACAGAGGTGAAAAAAAGGGTTTTTCCTGCCAAATCCCACTGTGGCTTCCCAGAGCAGTTCCCACTGCTTCAGAAATCCCTATCCCATCTCCCAATCCCTCTCTCCTCCCAATGGAAGAGCTGTAAATCATCATGTTCAATCCCATGGCTTCCAGCTGCATCCTCCAGCCTTGCACTGACAAATATTGAGTCAGGAGAAGCAAAGGAAGTGCAGGAACAGCTACACAAGGCAGCTGAAGTGCTGGAGATGCTGCAGGATGTCGTAGGACTCTTAGTGAGGTTTTGTCTCCATTTCAGGACTTCAGCAGATGTCAGCAGAGGCGACAGCACTGCGTAAAATTTTTGGAGGAGCCAGGAAAATAAGAGGAAGGGACTCAGACCAGGGAGTCAAACTGCAGAATCCAAGGCAGATTTCCTGATCTGAGAGTGTCCTCCCAGCTGCTGACCTAGAGAGGACCTAACCCCAGCACCCAACGCTGGAGAGCTGTTGGTGGAGTTTCAGCCTGCACAGCACAGACAGCGCTGGTCACAGCCTTGCCCTGATCACAGCCCAGAGCTGATTCAGCTGATGCAGCTGGGAGAGCCCCTCGTGCTCTCCCCAGCACAGATTTGTGAACAGATGCAGTTTGGGGTGACCTCGGGCAGGCAGAGCTGTGTCCCTGTCTTGGCTGGCAGAGATTGGCAAGACCAGCGTTGGAAGGGTCAGAAGATTCTTCTTTCACAGTTACACTCAGCTGGAAGCCAAATCACTACAGATTTTGGCAAACTAATAAGGGCAGAAACAAGCCTTTGCTGTTTCTCCTGAGTTACTTTCTCAGCTGCTCAAGAAGGTGTAAAAGCCAGCGCTGCATAACGCTGCAATAGGAAATTTTCCCAGCAATTCCCAGCAGAGGACAGCAAATCCTAACTCCACATTTTCTGCCTCAGCTTTGTGCAGGAATCAGCACCGAGCCCTCCCGGCTGAGCTCTGTCCATTCAAAACCACCACGCACCCCCGGGCTGCTTCAAACTCCCTCCCTGGGAGCTCCAGAGCAGCAGAGAGTTTTACAGGGACCAGTAAAGATTTCTTTTGATTTTTTTTTTTCCGGGTGGGCAAGGAAACTTGAAAGTATTTCTCTCTTTTTTTTTTTTTTTCTGGTCCTGTCTTTATTTTTCTTCCTGATTTTCTCTGTGATAAAAATCAGAGAACACTGTACAAATATAAATTAAAAGTCAAGTCTAATCCTGCCTGATTTTGCAGGACTTACTTAAGAATCTAAGAAGCATAAACACATCTGGGCAGCCAAGTGGGTGCCACTCTGTAAATTGGAAGCTGAGGGAAAAGGACAAAACCTGGGTATCCGAGTTTCAGGATTAGTGCCAGTGGCAGGCCAGACTTTGCCCAACACCTACAAAAACGGACACACCTTTTTTAAAAATTTATTTTTAGCTCAGCATGTTATGAAATAAGGGCTCTGTTCAGATACTATCAATGGACTGTTTCATATTTAACCTTTCAGGGCTGCCCATCTCTGGTTCGTCAGTGTAAACCCAGCAATGTCTGACTTGTGCTTGCTCTTGCTTCAGGCACCTTTGCCCGCCTGAATAATTAACAGCAGCTCCTGCTGCTCTCTTGTAGGCTGGGGTTTATCATCAACCATGAAGGAAGTCCCGGTTACTGATCCTGGTTTACAATAATCTCTATCCACTTTACGATTTCAAACTGGAAACAGTACCAGGGTGGGGGTTGTATTGTCCAGCTGCTCCAGCTGCCTGGGACTGAGCAGCGAGGACACCCTGTTCCAGCTCCCACCTCTGTAATCACCGACAAATCTCTTCCAGACACGCAGGTATTCCCCCGCCTCCTGCCTGTGCTACCAGACAGGAATCTTAACGCAAACTAGAGTCCAAAGCAGCTCAAAATCTGCCTGAGCCCGGTGCCGAGGTGACGCTGGGCTGCCCTGGCACCCCTGCCCTGCCCGCCCTGTCCCCTCTCTGCCCACCCGGGCTGACTAAAGGTCATTTTCTTCAAGCGAGCGAGTCTCCAGCCGTGCGCTGGAGCAGGAGACAGCCTGCCCCCATCACACACGCAAATGTCCTTCCTTAATGGAGGGGTGCTGCCAAGCACCTCCTCGTTTTCCCCCCGGCACGGAAGCTCAGACACCCCCAGCCCGCCCCGCGCTGCCGCGGGCGCTGCGAGCAGGACCCCACTCACCACACGGAGCCGTAGGCCCCGGAGCCCAGCGGGTGGAGGGATGTGTATCTCCTGGGCAGCTCCCAGAGCGTGTTGTTCACCTCCTGTCTGTAAAAGCCTCTTCTCCTTGCGATGTTCATCGCCCGACGGGTGTGGGACAGCCACCCCCCCAGAGTAGTGGAGTACGGGAGGGCTTCTGGGGTGAGAGCGGGACAGGGAGGCCTCCTGCGCCGGTGGAAAAGGCACTAGCAAGTTTCCCGAGAGTCAGGAAACAGTTTCAAACAGTCTCTGTTCAGCTGTTGCGAGCGTGAAGGGACATGTCTTTGGGCCCTCCTCCCTCCGCCTCCACATCGGCGGTGAGGCACCAGGTGTCCCGACACGCCTCGGTGCTGCACCGGTGCCTCTGGGCTCTGCTGCAGCCGGGAGCGCCCAGCCCCGCCTCAGCCAGCCCCTGTCATCCACAGCTCCCGCTCTGCTGCTCCATCAGCCCAGAAATATCCGCACGGGGCTCGGACAGGGGCTCTTGAAATCCCTCCAAACAAGGGGATGAGTAAGGACTCGTCGAGCCGGGGAATCCGAGGGACAAGCCACAGACAGCATCGCGTCAGACACGCAGGGACATCCTTTCAGAGCCGATGGACAGCTCCGGGCTCGTGACAAGGGACACCACGGCGTCACATCGATGGCGATTTTCTCCCGAGCCCGGCTTCCCAGCAGCGTGAGGAGGTGCTGAAAGCAGGCTGAGGTTCTCCAAGTGACTGCTGCGAGGGGTTTCAGGAGCAGCTGTGAGATGGGAACATCCCCAGAACGGTTTGTGCCCCAGGCTTTGCTGGGTGCGGTTTCATCTCCCGCAGCAGCTCTCAGCCCTTCCTGGCTCTTTTGGGACAAAACAAAGCCCGCGTTCACTGCCGTGTCTGTGACCGACCAGCCCAGCACGGTCAGCCCACGAGGACCATTCCTGGTAAGCAGAGAGCACTTGGCTCCAGCGTGAGGAGGCTCAGGTGGGGCTCCCACACAGGAGGTGCATCCTCCCCACTTCCCAAAGGAAGTGACTAAGCCCAGCCTTACCAAGCCAGCCTAGCTGCTTGCACAGTGTTCTACCCCAGCAGCCCTCCACCCTGCCCAGAGCCTCTGCTCCTTCCATACAGGTCACCTGCAAAGGTGTCCCTACAGGAAAAGCACAATCGGGGGGCAGGGGACATTCACTGTGCCTGCTTTATGTGCAACCCCTGCACTGGCCCTTTGCTCTTCAGGCAGCCCCAGCAGAGCCTGCTGCTCACGAACACAAACAGGGACAAGGCACCGTGGCAGTACCTGTGTACATCAGCCCTGGCTGCAGCAGCAGCACAGTCCAGAAATAATCCAGGGCTTGGCTGGGTCTATAAATACACCTGTGAGCAAGAGGTGTCACAGCAAAAGCTCCTGGTCCTTAAGCAAACATGGAACTCCTGGGTTATTTGATGAGCACAGCCCTTGCTCAGCTGCTGGTGCACACGCAGGCAATCAGTGCCCAATTAGGGAGTCCTGGATAGCTGGAGCATGTCTGGGCTGTACTGAGATAATTCCAGTGACCAAATCAAACAGGAAACTTTAGAATCGTGGAAACCTTTAGGTTGGAAAAGACCTTCAAGGTCAAGTCTAACTGTGAGCCCAACCCTGCTAAGTCCACAAAAAAAAAAAAAAGTGGTGGGATGACCCAGAAATCCTTCTCCAGGCACTCTCTACAGTGCAGCTGGGGGTGACAATCAGGGTTACAATTTTGACCATGCTTCCCTTCTAGAAATAAACATTTCATCACGGGCCTACCCAAACTCCCAGCATGTTTTTCCCACCTATGATGGCCCCATCACTGACTGGAGCACAGTTGGACAATAATTTACAAGTGTTGCACATTGACTGTTAAGCTTCATTAGTTAAGTAATTTGATTTTATTGATGTAATTTATTTTTTCCCCCAGTTCAGTTCTCACTGATTCTAGAATTTTTTTGCTGATCAGGATATTGTAACAGCACATTCTGGAATTGTAAGCCTTGGGTGTTTGGGATTGTTTTTTCATCCCCCAGAAAACAACACATGACTGGTCCTGTTTAGGCTTTTATCCCCCCTTCTCTCCTCAAGCTAGCAGACAGCAAAAGTGAACAGGAAGGCTCATGGAGCTGAGAGAACACCCCCAGCACTGTTTTTTATCTTTCCTCAAATCAGCTGCTGTGGGAGTGGGGATCAGCAACACCTCCCTTGGTTCATCAGGGCCTAGAACTTCAGTGAGTGTGGGCTGTGTGTGAAGAACAGCTCTGGTCAACCCAAGTTCTTCTGAGGGAGTGACACTGATACACAAGAGAAGCTGGAAAAGCTCCACTGTGGTGATCCTTCCACCACCAACCAGATGGCAGCTGAAGAGGAAAAAAGAAATCACTTTTAAATAACAAACAAGCACAATCCAGTCCTACGGGGGCAGGGTCCCAGGTTCAGGGAAGCAGCAGGACTCTGCTGCTCTGTTAGGGTTGAATTAGTGCTGCCCTGCACTAAACAGAAAATAAAAGCTTGAGGGGGGATTCTGTGTCCAGTACTTATGGTCTAACTCAAGTTATTTTTGTAGCAAAGAATTCACTTGGGACAAACACGGACAAGAAGCCCCATGGCAGCAGAGTCAGCCACCAAGGCATGGCCTTGTCCCCTCCCAGCCATCACACCCAGGATCCCCCACAGCACAGCAGAGAAATTCACACCATGCTAAAACTCAGCATTTCAGTGCAAGAGGTTTCCAAGTACCAGCAGTGCAGTAAATCTGAAAAATAGATTTTATTTTTAACCAGTGGTATTGTGACATCTTATCTGGCATAACCAATTACAGCAAAATCCATGGATAGAAACAAAATAGCAGATCTCTGCTTTTGGGTGCAGCATGGTGCCCAGGCAGCTGAGCACAGCACAGCACTGGCAGCAGGGAGTTTGTGCCCCAGGGGCTCCCTCAGAGGACAGACTCCAATGAACCATTCCCACTCACACACACAGACACACCCACACACAAAACACCAATAGTTTTTAAAAATCTTTAGCAATATTTCCGCATGAAATCACACTGTAGCATCTACACAGAAAATGGCTGATAAAAATAATCTTGCTGTAGGTTTACATAGTATATCTACATTTTTATTTGACTACCCAGACTGCTGGCCCAGCAGAAAAGGGAGGTTTTTTTGTCTTGATTTTGTTGGGCTGTGGAGAGCTTTATCCTAGAGCACAACAGAGCTGCTCTCTTCATCTCAGCCCAGACCTTTATTGAGTGTTTGGCCTGAAGAGATTGCTGGGAAGTAGCCTGGGAAGAATCAATGGCTTTGTCATCCACGTCCCATCCCTTTGTGCTGCCTCTTCAAACATGGGGCAAAAACACTACAAAAACACTCCCTGCCCCACAGGTAACAAGAATACAAAATACTGCAAAAGCCTTTCTCCTCACATACACGGGTACATTGCCCACACAGGATGCCTGCAACAAATTAAAGTCTAAAAATGTTTCCTCCAAAAGCCCTAAAATTGGGCTTCTGAGTTCCCCAGCTACAGATGGAGCACACAAACATGCTGAGAAACCTCCCTCCTGCCAGTCTCTAACTCTGGGCACTTCACTCAAGCAGAGTTCTGGAAAATACAAAATATTTGAACCATGTTTGTATTCAAACATACTCCCTTCTCATATTTCCTCGGGCAGAGATCAACCTGCTAAGAAATAGCCAAGAAGCTCTTATGTGAGAGGATAAAAAAAACCTTCTAGTAAATGTTAGTTTTATGTATATAAATATTTGTATTTATAGATATAGACAGTGAAAGGGTGATTGTGTGTTTATGCATGCTTATTTCTTTGCTTTGGGTTCCAATACTTCTAAAAAAAATCTTTTCAGGAAATAACTTAAGTTCTGGCACAAGATACTATAGTCATTTCTTTAAAGAACATTTTTTTACACTTGATCTCACAAGAAACCTTTCAGCCCAAGCTCTCCTCCTCTGCAGGGAGAAGGTCAGAACAAAGAAAAAGGTGCATGTTTCTCTGTTGTTGGACATGACATCCTTCCTTTGTTGAAGCCTCTAGCATGGCAGGTATTTCACAAGGAGCTGCAGCACACGAGAAAGGGTGCTGTGATTTTATGGCACTGCCTGAGGTACCCAGTAAACATTTCACTGATGATTGAACTGCCCCCAGTGCCATCCCCAAAAAGTAAGGACAAAAATCAAGCAGCTCTACATGCACATACAGCTACAACATGCAAAACCACACCACCTTGTAGGGAACAGAATACACAAACGTGGCTAGCAAGGATCTTCCCCAACCTCTGGCTCCTGGGAGATAATGCTGAGAAGCCTCAGAACAAGAGGAGGAGGAAAGTGAAAAACACAGGAATACCCAATCCAGGGGTTGAAGTAGTTGCCTCTAAGTTACTTCCCAAGTACATTGAGTTCATGCCTGGCTACCTGGGAGCCTTCACCCTCAAGAACAGGTGACCCTCAAGTGGGTCAGATTTCCACCCCAGACTTCCTTTCCCCTCTCTCCCCATTCATTTAAGGCACAAACATATTTACAGTTTCAAACAACATCTTTTCATGTTCCAAGAATCAGACACTGGAAGGTTTCTATGCTCTGCTGTACCAGGAAGATCTGGATGTAAATCAGACACCTGGCATTGAACAAGGACATCCCTCAACCCCACCTTCAGTCCTGAAGAAAACAGAGGACTCTCCAAAGCCTATAAACCAACTTTCATTCTCTTTGAGGTTACTCAGTTGTAGGAGAATTGATAAATGGCAATGATTGCAACCAAACCTTTAACTGCCACCTTCCCCACCTCACCCCAGCAGTGCAGACTGGTGGTGCACTGTTACTCTGGAAGAACTAAGTGCAGTCAGAACAGGTCTCCAGAGGCTTGCCCCAGGCTGTACACAGAATACAAGAGCATGCAGCATGTTTACATAGACTCAGCTTCCTTCCCTCCCCCCTCCCTCCCCAGTTCAACACACACAAAACCCCTCCACTAAGGAGAATATTGTTGTGATGAGGCACTTGAACGATAATTGGAGAGTCCCTATGAAAAGGCCTTCCCTTCACAGTGAGTGGGACAAACAGAAGAGAGCAGTTTCTCAGGACTCCATCTCCTCTTGGTCAAGCGGGGGTGGCACAAAGCTGATTACTTCATCATAAGTCAGGCCTGGGGGGAGAAGTGGGACAGAAACTTAGCAGGACTATGATAGCACCACCAGACACACCTTCATGCAAGAAAACCTGCAACAATCTCGAATGTTAACAGTATTTTAAACAAAAAGTATTGTTTAATTAAGACAAAGAAGAAAAGAATGGTTTCGTGGCTCTCAGAGACCAACATACACAATAAAAGATACTTCCAGAGCATTGAGGAAATGTAAGTTTAAAAACAAAGATATGTTTGTGTGCTCCTAGTAGTAATTAGTTACCAGGGACTATGCTAAATATGCACACAGCATGTGGTAGATTCACTTAGTGTAAGACAGGATCAACAGGATGCCCACAGTTTTATCACTTTCTTCTGTGCCTCTTAACCATGGCTTAGCTGAACCTCAGCTCATGGGATGGAGAGGAGAAGACTGAGAGGACACTCATCAAGGTCTGAGAGGGGCAGCTCCAATCTCTGCTCTCTGTGAGCAGGGACAGGACCCAAGGCAGCGGCTGGAGCTGTGCCAGGGGAGTTTGACTGGATTTCAGGGAAAGGTTCCTTCCCCAGAGGGTGCTGGGCACTGCCCAGGCTCCCCAGGGAATGGGCACAGCCCCGAGGCTGCCAGAGCTCCAGGAGCATTTGGACAATGCTCTCAGGGATGCACAGGGTGGGATTCTGGGGTTGTACAGGACCCCTGTGGAGAGCCAGGAGTTGGACTCCATGATCCCTGTGGGTCCCTTCCAACTCAGGATACTCCATGATTCTACAACCACAAGAGGAGCTGACTGCCTCTCACTGCCCTCCCCCAGACTCACTTTTCCATTCTTCAATCTCAAGTTCTCTGCTTTCAAAGGACTGGTCATAGGGGTCTGCCACGGGTTCATCATCGGGGTCGTGGTACTGGGCGAAGTAGGCGTGGGCCAGCGCCTCTGCGGCCGTGATGCGTTTGTCTGTGTCCAGGACCAGCATCTTCTCCAGCAAGTCCACAGCTGCAAGAGCACCAGACAGAGAGAATTTCTCACATGAGCTGTGTGACTCTACTCTGAAATGTAAAGCTTCTAAAAGCCCTACATAGATGAGGAATCTGTAATTTCTCAGGACCCACCCATCATCCAGGATTTTCTTCCTCTTACACCCTTGGCCTGCACTTCCTTCATAAACGTGACCCTGTTCTGCATTACTCCTGCAGCCAGAACAAAGCTTTGGGAATCTCTGTGTCCCAGGACATGCTAGCCTCAGTTTCAGGAAAATTTAATAAACAAGTCTTACCCAGGGGATTGGCACCAATAAACACGTTTTCAAAGTTCATTTTCGGCATGTAAGACAAAGACTGGATGTAGTTTCTTGCCTGTGGAAATAAATGCTCTGTTGAAGAATCAGACAGTATCCAGCCAGCAAGACCAAGTACTTTTCAACCATCCTGAAGTACTGGTTATTATGGTCTGTCTCCTTGCTTACTCTGACTAAGCACATCAGCATTACCCTGCCCCAACTAAGGCACTCAAGACAGTAGAGGAAGAGCTGACATTACTCGTGGTAAAGTAAGATTGGAAAGCAGAGAGGTGCAGGAAGAGCTGACTCCCTGGTGTCCCAGCAAGGCTGGGTGCAGCCTGCTGTCCTTTGCTGAGCTGCACAACACAGCACACAATGCAAAACCAGCCCACAGCCAGGCTCTCCCGAGTCTGTGGTTGAGCACGCACTGTCCAAATCTCACATCTTCATTTAGTACAAAAATCTTGCAGAAGAGCAGGTAGTTAATTGCCCACCCCATGCAACATGCAAGCATTTAATTCACAGAAGTGGTGAACACTGAGTGAAGCCCTGCCCTGCAAACCCCCTTCCTCTGCTCAGATCTCACCTCGTGGCTGGGCATCCTGTTAATGAGATATGCAGGGGGCGTTCCCGTCAGACGCATGATCTGCTGAAGCTGGTTAATATCTTAAGTGCCTCGTCAAGGGCTTTGTTAAAAACAGTGCAAAAACCATTTCAAACAGAATACAGTCGCATACAAAGCATCTCTTCTGCAAACCACAAGGCAAAAGCCATACAGGCAGGGTCCACTAATTTTTTCAACTACCTGTGAAATGTTCAGCAATTACACGAGTGAACACTTAAAGCAATGGAGAATCACTGCTCAGTTGGTAACTGCCAGTACAGAAAGTATTTCTGTCCAATGGAAGTAGCATTACACTCCAACAAGACTGTGTTCACATTCCCAGCAGTTTTGAGCCATCAGAGTAGACATTTCCTCTGGCTGAGGCTACTCCACAACATTTTCCCTGTGCTGTGCAGCTATATACAGCTTCAGGAAAACGAACAAAAATTAAAACAGAAACAAAAACTGTACCCTCTGCACTGGTTACCAGCTTTTTTTTTTTTCTCTTGCTGCATAGAAAGTGCTTAAATTTCTTGTGGTGCAAAGTGAAACTGGCTCACAACTGACACCTTCTGAACAGCTTTAAGTGCCCTTTGATGTGGGCTGGGTGACAAAAGGCATTAAATGCAAAATTAGCAAAACATTAGCAATGCATAAAACAGAGTTAGAGGTATCAGTGAAGAGGGAAAGTGAGAGTAAGTAAAGTAATGCAGCAGAAAACCAGAATTTGTTATAGTGACACACGCAAAACCATCAAACACTTAAGAGTTTTGCTTTCCTCATACAATGGAAAAAGAGTAGAAACAGTATTTTACTGCTTTTATTTTTTTTAAACAGACTTGTTGCAGACCTAGATAAAAGCAATTATTATTTTTATTGTGCAATAATGTTAAAAAAAAGACCCACTTCAACTTACACAAGTAAATTAATCTTCTGCTTAATTTAGTCAACCTTCCACCTTATGTCTCTTGCTAATCCCCTGTACTTCAAACACCAGAGTAGCCTTAAGGTCACTTCACAGGGCAACCAAATCAATCTGGGTTATTCAGCTCTAACCTCTCCAAAGGTGGAACATCCCAGGGCTTTTTGCATTGGTGGGATATTCAGCAAGTTGACCCATTTATCCCAAATTGCACTGCACATCCCTTCAGCAGGTGTTATTCAAGGCTGATCTCACATTTGTATTTACAGTCACTGTTACAAGAACATTAAGCTGCAGCACAACATAATCTTCTCACCACTTTCCATAGCTCTGATCCTCTGCTGCACCTCACAAACAGCAGTGACCTCAGTGCTCACTGCATTCCCCTGCTGATCCCTGGCTCTGATTTATTCACTCCTCCTTCAGGAACAGGTAGAATTAAAGGCCATTTCACACTGTCTTTGCACAAGTTCACAATTCAAGATTACTACAGCACAGCAAGTGGCTGGAAATAGAGGTCACCCTCCCAAAGTGGACTGCAGGAAGCCTTTTTGCTGCTCCCTTGGTAAAAGGACCCCATACAACAACATCCCACACAGCACAAGTGAAGAGCAGACTCTGCTGTGTGCCCTGGGACAGCTGCTACAGAAAGGCACCTAAAGGCATTTTCTGCTACAAAAACAAAGATATGGCAGCAGTGTTTCAGAAATTAATCACACTACAGAAGGGACTGTGTGTGTTTAGAGGATAACACACCTGCTCCTACTTAGAAAGATCCCTGGGTATGCAATCTGGAGAAATAATAACTGAGACAAGCCTCAAGCTCTTAGCTGTGAAAAATACTTCCCCAGTAACACCTGATGATACAGTAGATCACAAAGCATAAACCCACAAACTGAGAGAAAAGTCATGAAGCAGTAAAATGAGAATATGGAAGGATGAAATCATACCATGGGCAGAGGTAAGAGGAATAAAGATCAGATACACAAAACATAAGAACTTAAAGCCATCCAAGAGCAAAGAATTATAAAGGAAGAAAAGTAACAGAAAATAAATCCCAACACATTCTACAGATAAGACTACAGGAGAACAACACACAAACTAGGGACTTCTGAAAGGGCAGATATTACAATCAAAGTGTAAACTCACAGACTCTGAGGAGATTTTCTTCAAAAGCTCAGGCCCTGGGGTTCCAACGAGTCTCAAAATGAGCTTCAACTGATCAATATCTAATGATGGACCATAAAGGAAAATGCTGGGAGAAATCAAAATGAAAAGTGTAACACATCACCCTATTAATGTTGAAAATGAATTCTTGCCAAGGCCTTGACTGAAAAGCTATTTTAGGCAAACCACACTCATTCCTCTTGTTTACAGCTGAATATAACTGAGTTCTCTCTGTATCAGACAGATTGAACATCTTGTCTACAGATACCCCCCATGCATTGAATTGGGCACTGCATCCTGAACTATTTTGGAGCAGAAATCTTTTGCCCCACTGGCAAAGGCTGAATTTCCACGCTCCCTTCGCCCCCTCAGGCCCCACACCAAGCTGCAGTTCACAGGATTAGGTTGCATTAGTGACAGCTGAAGTAAAGCAGAAGGCTGGAAAGGGTAGGCACTCATGTTAAGAAGAAAGTCAAGGCTTTTTGTGAACACCTTCCAAGCTCATTCAGCCACTTCTAAAGCTTGGGAGGTAAGGAAATGATTGGACCCTGCAGCATCACTTCACCATGGGCACACCCTGCCCACGGCTGAGCTGCTGCAGCTGGCACAGGGTCCTGCCCTGTCACCTCCTGGGGACCAGGGCACGGGGATCAAAGCACCTAAACATCCCTTCTGCCCTCCAGACCTGCTGGAGCAGCAATGAGAAACAGAGCAGGGGCTCAGGTTTAACAGATCTCTGTGGAAAGCTCTCAGGATGGAACACTGCAGATGGAAAGAATGTTTTACCAGGAGCTCCCAGCAGGCCATGTGCCAGCCTGAGCTGTCCCCTTTAACAAGGCCTGAGTGACAGAACACACAACTGAGGGGGGGAAAATCCATCAAAGACACTGTTTTATGCCTAAATCTCAAGACACTAAGAAGACAAAAAGTATCCTTTTTAAAACCATCAATGCATAATTCTTACCCAAGTTATCCTCCACAGGGATTTCAGACTGACTGTAATGTTTATATTTGCCTTTAAAATTATACCAAAGTAGTTACACAAATTTTTTTTAGACAATCTTGTTTTCTGGGATCAATGCCTTACTGATGGCTGAAGAACAGCTGCAGCTCCTTCTGAGAGTATCTTTTGAGTACTACAAGAACTTCAAAAACTGTCACCTGTTTAATAAAACCCTAGAAAACAACTCAGAGTTCCTGTAATACTGGCAAACTCTGTATGAAGGAAATCACCAGTGCTTTGCTAAAACCACCATCTTTTGAGGCAAATTTTGGTATAAAGTTTTATCTATCAAATTAATTAAGAGCTCTGGAATTAGCACTTTGTCAGAACAGAATTAATTTTTCACTTGTAAAGCTACTTGGCAAACTTCTAGCTACTCAAAACACTCAAAATCTAGGAGTAAACCCAATATCTAGTTGGATTTAGCACAGCTGAATTGCTAACTCTGAACAGCCAATGCTTAAAATGAGATCAGAATATCCACTGCTGTAAGAGAACTAGCAAAGAGCACTCTACTAACCACAACTGGCTCATTTAAATTAGATTTTCTTCAGAGCTATTTAAAACAGTCCTTACTTCTTTCACTTATTCTTGTGCAAGCAGCAGTTGAAGTGCAAACTTTAGAGTGCTAACATGCCACAGCTCAGTTTCAATATTTAAGTTATTTGACGGCATTTAAAAGCCTGTGCACTGGTGTGCCAACAATACTGCTGCCCTGTTTGCTAGTGGAAGATATTTCTCAAATAAACAAGAAAAAACACAGACTGTGGAACTGGCACTGCCAAAACCCAACCCTGCTTCTGGTTTTAGGCCTGCCACCTATAACCTGCTGAACTGCAGCATTCTGTAACTACAGGGCCACCACATCCCAGAGAAACGAGCCACAAGCTCAATTAAAGACAGGAAAGAGATTTAGTAAATACAAAGCAGGAGAAAAACACCACCACATGCGCATGGAGAAGGAAAGCACAGCATGCAAACCCAAAGTGCCATCTTCAAGGTACTCCCAAGGACTGATGAGGGATTCTAAAATTCAGAAAATAACCTGCTGTCACCACCAGCAATCTCACAAGATTGTAAGAGCTTATCCAGGCAAAGCAAAGTTCCAAGTTGTTTTAGTTGCCACCACAAGCAAGAACAAGGTGTATCAGAAGACTATGTAGTTTCAGACTGGTTAGTTATCATGGAAGCTTCATAATACTGAATAAAAATAGTAATAAGAACACTCTCCAGAGTTAAAGGGAACACAACTTAAAACATACAGAAAAAGCTAAACTAGTACAAGAAAAATCTACATATTCTTATTTTTACTTGATATGATTTTATGCAAGTCAAATATTCAAATAAAGTCAACTTTCTTGCTTGCTTGTATGAATCATTCACGTTACAAGAGCTGTAAAAGTTTAATATGTGTTTAACAGAAACTGATCTTGGCATCAGACAGATACAATAATACCAACAAGAAAGCCTCAGCTAAGCCTCCCATGCACAGAATATGTTGAGCTGGAAGGGACCCACAAGGATCAGAGTCCAATGCCTGAAGGACTCAGATTTTCATCACCTCACTTTTTGGTCTCTGACTTCTTTCCCACAATCTTGATCCCCTTCTCTACCTCCTGGCAGAGGTTTTACCAGTATTAGAAATCCATCTTTCATCCAAATGCTTCTAACCCATAGATTACAATAGGAATAATTCAATTACCTTACATTCAGCTGTAAATTAGAAGTACTTCAGCAATTCTGCAGAGCTAAGCCCAAATTAACCACAGGTTTTTTTTTTCTAAGAGTATCTCAATTCTTGCTTTAAGTCAATGACAGCTGTGTTTAGAATCTACAGATTCAGAAGTTTAAACTCAACACTCATTTATCAGAGACATAATCATCACAGACAGCATTGAATATAATTTCAGAGTCCAACTTTATTACTTACCTGATTAAATGAACTTACAGCTTTCCTGTACTGAACAGGTGCATCCTCAGATGTACAAAGAAATATGTGATAGACTGTAAATAACATCAATCCTTGGTGAAAGGGACCAACACTTCAAACAAGAGAACCATCTGAACAGGGGGATGATTATCCTGAGAAGCCATTACATATTCTGTCACTCTAATTTTGGAAATGTAAGGCTACAGTGTTGAGAAAATTTACATCTTGAGACCAAAAAGCAAGAACTACTTCAAATGTTCAGTTGTCAAACAGGGGCAGTTTTCAGCAACACAAAGTCACATTGCCTCCAACTGCACAGGGAATCTTCTAGAACTGCAGTGGATTTGGATATACCACATCCTTGGCTACTGGACACAAGGCAAACATACCTTGAATTATTCATGTTAATATTAACTCCAAAGTCTGTAAGTCAGCAATTGTACAGTGACACTACAGGAGGAACAAGGGCCTCTGCAAATCTGTGGGTACAATGAAATTATCAAGAGCCCAGAACTACCCAACACGATCTAAACCTGGAAAACCCCTTCAACTCTCTCCTAAAATAATGCACATATAAAGATTTCAAAGAGCCTTCCAGGACAGGAAGAAACTAGAACTGACTGTTATCTTAATTCTGCTTGCTGTCTCTAGATGTCAGCCAAACTGGAGTGAAAGCTGCCAGCCAGGGTCCTTTCCAATCCTTGGGTAAGTGTTCCACGCACAAACAAAATCCAGAACCAACCCTGCTCCCCCTTTTAGTTTTAACCTCATGATCAACAAGCACAAATATGAAAGTGGGGAATCACACAGAAGGACTGGAAGAATTACAGTAATACAAAGTTTTGTCTAAGATAGGAAAGGATTTGGTCTGTTTTTCTTAAATCTAAGCAACTCAGAACAGAAAGAGCATTTAATTAAAAAGCATCACTGCCATTTGGAAATGAAATTGAGCATTTAAAGTAAATCATCACAAGCATCTGCTGGGAGACATAAATTAGTGAAGTACCTTATTATGATAAAGCAAACAAATTAGATCCTAAAAGTAAACTTCATTTTGCATTGCAGATATCAGTGGCTCTAATTTATAGCTAAGAACAGAGTTGGAGAAAAAACTTCTCAGACTTGGAAGAATCACCATTTTGTTCAAGTCATAAAAACCACAAAATAAACCAAAATTATGCAGCGTTTCTTACACATTGCAAATCCTATTAAAAATATTTTAGTTGCAAGCATCAAGTTCTATAAAATCTGAAGTGTCACTGTTGCTAGGGTCAAATAATGGCAATGGCTTAAAGGCTTTTGCTTTGTTTGAATGAACAATTCTTGGTATCTCAGTTTTTCTTAAAAGAAACAAAAAAAAATCTGTCCAAACCAACCTACACATGCTGAATCAACAGATAAAAATATACCAGCTTTTGTTTAATTCAGTTTATGTCTCTGACAACAGAAAGATACAGCAGAGATGACTACACAGTACAGTACATTGAACAAATTTAGAGAGAAATTATGAGATGGAGTTAAGCAGAAAAAGAGGAGAGGATGAAGTTAAAGCACACTGAAAAGGGAGGTGACACTGTTAAAACTGGAATGAAAGCTTCTCCTCAGGAGGGAGTTTTGGAACCCAGATGCTTTCTGAAGGTAATTTAAACAGAAGGCAGCAATTCCAACACCAGCTTTTTTTTCATCAAGTGCTAACATACTTGAATTAACTGACTGACAAATACCAACAAATTAACAGAAGTTATTAAAATGAACAAACTGTGGTTGAAATAATAAACTTTGGTAAAAAGTGGGCAATGTAATTTTCTCTGGCAAATGAAAGTGCAATTTCTAGGCAATGAAAAATCTTGCCAGTAGTAAATTCCACCCCGATCTTGTGTGGCTGAACAAAAATTTTAAGTGCAACAATTTGCATCAAGTCTCACTTCCAATTTCCTGGGGAAAATATGACCAAATCTCACAAGGTCCTCCCAAATTTGCCAAAGTGTCCTACTCCGTCCACTTTGATGAGGCAAAAAAAAAAAATTTTGGAAAGGTCTTATCCAAGGTTGATTTTTCACATCAGTACAAGCACAGTGTGAAAGAAGGTTCACAGTCTGTTTACAGTCAAGCATGGAAATGGAACCTAAACATTTCAGAGCAATTTTAGTGAGAACTTTGGCACTAAAGAATTTGCAAACCCACTGCTTTCACAGCCAGGATACCTCCAGGAGAAAAAGAAGAGAGGCCAGAAGGAATCACATTTGCAAGAAACCTGAAGCATGAGAGGATTCTTGGCAGACATCCATGCAAGTATTAGCTAGAAACTTGACTAATAAATTTAAATAAACTTAAAGCAAAGTAACAGAAACAAACAGTATATAAATCTAATGATGACAATAGATAATAAAGAGGAACAGATGTGCTGCAAAATCAAGAACTCACCTCCTTGTACCGTGAGTAAAAGAAGCCATTAATTTAAAAACAAGCAAACAGAAGACCATAACTAAACCCAAAATTTATTTGCTTGTCAGTTATGTGAAAATGAAGATCTAATTTCAATTTCAAAAAAGAAATTACTTCTAAAGGATACGGTCTGTGCCAGGGAACAATGTTCTTCCAGTCAACAGTTCAGCCATAATGCACCCCACTGACCAAATATCAACTGAACAAAATAAAACAGAAAACAAAACATGATGCATAAAATACAGCCTGAGCAGAACCATCCCATCCAACCAGTGCAAACAACCCTGTCCTTAAACAATCTGAAATACATTGCAAGCTAACCAATACTGTTTTGTGTCATCTAAAACTTGTACAAATAACAGAATTCAAGATCAGGCAACTCTTCCTTCCAGACTATAACACGACCTGAACACCAAAGAGCTGGGGAGGAATCTAAACCATCAAAGAGGAAGGAACCCATCCAAGAGGACTCTGGGGAATGGATTTGCATGTGGCCTTACATAAATGCTACCCAAACAACCACCAACTATTGCACTGATGGTACAAACCAAGCCCACACAAGTGCAAAGGGGGGAAAAAACCCCATAAGGTACTAATATATGAAATTGGGGTAGCACATAGTTTTCTTTGGTAATCTCTGTACAAGAACTATTCTCAGACTTTGATTTTCTTCTCTGCACCTGATCTGCAAGTACTGCTGGAGAGAAGATACTAGAAACTGTGAGGAAGATAAATCTGTGAGGAAGTGGCTAACAGGAGAGGAAAGGATGGGAGATTTATCCATTTTTTATCATTTCTTCACACTATAGCTCCAGACATTCTCCTTAAACAGACACATTCCAGTCACTTATTTTAAAAACCACTCTGCTAGAAAAAGCAAGGGATAAGTGCTGACAATATTTTGCTGATTGGAGTTTCAAAGGTTCAAATTCAAAGAAGCCTGGTGAATGCTATCACAATGATTCTTAACTGCTATCACAATGATTCTTAGCCTGGTGAATGCTATCACAATGATTCTTAACTGCTATCACAATGATTCTTAGCCTGGTGACTGCTATCACAATGATTCTTCTATCTGACAGACTGTGGTTCAAATACTCAAATACCAACTCTGAAGCATAATTACCAAGAGTGTCAACTTATGCAATCAAATGAAGGGGGAGCACGTGCAAGGACAACCTCTTTTTCCCCCCCCCAATTCAGAAACTTGACAAAACAGAGAATTCTTGTGCTGGGTAAAGGCATTACCTGTCTGGTTGTAGTGCATCCAGTTCAGCATGATCTCAGGAGCCCTGTACCACCGGGTGGCCACGTACCCGGTCATCTCATCATCCGTGTGCCGGGCCAGCCCGAAATCCAGGATCTACAAACACAAAACAGCAACCACTGCAGGGCAACAGCACAAACAACCAGGCAATCACTGAACTGGGGGCAGGAGAGGTGGGAGAGCTGCAAAAACAGATTATGAAACCAAATTTCACAACCTGTGAAAAGACACTAGGCTAGAACAGCGTAGGACTCGACAATCAGAATTATGTCTGGGTATCTCCAAAACAAGTAAACACAAACTGAAGCTGTTTACTCTGCACTTTCATGATGATTCACTAAAAACACAGGACCAGATACAAAAACCACATCCTTACAACTCTACAGCTGGGAAGCACATTATTACTTTTCTATATAAGTATTTTCAAAAAGAATTGGTTTGACACTTAAGTTGCAAGGGACATTCACATGGCACTCACTCAAGTCTCAGTCAAACAAATCAGATTTTTAAATCACATTACCTTTAGCTCACAGTCTTCATTAACAGCTAGGTTACTAGGTTTTAAATCCTAAAAAATTAAACATCAGCATTAACAGTGGAATATGTGTTGGTTCACAAGTCTGAAGTAGATAAAATTGTAAATGGAGATAAAAATACAGATTCTGAGTGCAAATACTAACTTTGGATAAATTATTTTATCACAGAGTCAGAGATTTCTTCTGTGGTTCTCAGAGGTGTCACATATAACCAAAAATGCATAAAGGCAACACTGGTGCTGTATATCTGTATTTAAGAGAAAAGCTAATTTACAAAGGAAAATTATAGATCGTGACAACCACTTTCCCTTGTTCAACCTTTTTACTACTTAACCAAAAAAATTCTCAGAGAGTTTTCTCTTGTTTCTCTTGGTGCTACATTGTAAAAGTTCAAGCTTCATTTGTTAAAGATACTGTTTCACTACAGGAAACAATCGTAGAATGAATACTCACCCTGTGTATTATGTCAGCTGAATGGATGTACTGTAAAATAAGATGACAAAATTTATGTAACAGTCCAAGCAGCCACCTCCTCATCTCTTCCCTAGAAAATGCTGCCCTACCCCAGCCCACACAACTCAGATGCTCCAGTCTGTCTGCAGAAGGAACCAGCTGTGTGTCTGTGGGTTCCACCAGGTGGGTGTTTCACTCTGCCTCTCCCTGGGAACACCCAGGAGTGCTGCCACCCCAGCGGAACAACATAAGTAAACAAAACTGGAGAAATGGAAAATTCATAGAGTAGACCAGAGGGCATCACAGTTCATTGTCTTCCAGACTGTGCCCATAGGAACACACAAAAATGACAGGTAACCTTACTGATGCAGAGCTCCAGAGAGGCAGAAGTGAAAGAACAACAATAAAACGTTATTCTACAATACTTTAGGGAAGTTATAGAAGCCCTCCTATGCACTCATGTGAATCTCTGAGGATGTAACATGCACCAGGAACTTCCACCCCCCATGGTGAGCTGTCCCCATTCAGGGAGGACAGGGACACTCACCTTCAGGCCCCGAAGGATCTGGTAAATGAGAAACTGCACGTGGTCATCAGTGAGCTTCTGGCATTTCACAATGTTGTTCAGGTCTGCTCCCATGAGATGTGTCACCAAGTACCTGTGAACAAAAGCAAACACGTGGGCTATGAAGCAATCTCTTGAATAGGATTAGGATAAAAATTCCCTACAAATCTCCTGTAGCAGAGCTGACTGTCCCAAAGCACGTTGTTCAATGTGACATGGATCGTGACACTTTAAATGATGTAGCAAATTAGTACAGTGATTCCAACAGCACTGGGCAGCAAACCACAGCAAGTGAACAATTCTGACAAGTCCAATAGCTTAGGAAATACTGTAACTTTGTGCTGGAATTCAGGATTGTTTGTGAGTGATGGCAGACAAATTAAAGAGATAAATATTTCTGTCATAACCTGGGAGGCACAGGGAGATACAAAAGACATTTTGTTGCAATCTTCAGAGAAGTTACCTACACATCATTGAATTCTTCTAGTGATTTGGCAGGGGTGAACACGTCCAACAAGCCAATCACCTGAAAAGAAATCAGTGAAGAGAAAAACTGTGAAATATATTTATAGCATACTATGATACAGTTACTAAGATCCTTTGTGACACTGAAGTATTTATTCCAGTAGATGTTTCATTTCCATCTGTTCAGTGTTGTGCTTTATGCAAGCTAACGAGGCCTCCTGGAACTTGAAAACCTGATGCAGGCACACGTGAGAGCTCTGCAGCTCCATTTACTTGCTCAAATCATCATGAACTAGATATACAGGACATAAAAAACCCTTATGCCCAAGCCCCTCAAACCACCACACCTTCCACATTTGCTGGTGTGCTCTGTGCCACATAAAAGCAAATGGTATTTTTCAAAATTGTGATCTGAATAGTCAAGACAGTAGCACTAACATGCCTGCCTGAACCAGCTCTGATCATCTCTGCATCTGCAGGATTTTTTAGATAAACTTCCCACAGATAAATGAAGGGATGATGAACTAATAACATATATACATCTGTAAAAATTACTTAACTTCCTTTCATTCCCTGCTCTTAAAGACACACAGGTTTTTTGCAATGCAAATCAAAAATATTAATGAATCTCAGACAGTTGTTGCACAAACTAATTTTCATTGCTTAACCTTATTAGCTTTTTTTTTTTGGTGTGTCAATAGATAAATCAAAGCTCTCCTGTTTGAAGAATATCTCAGGTATGAGAAAAGGTCCAGAAAGAGACTCCTGAGTACTACTGGTGTTTTTTACAAGGGCATGTCATGATAGGACAAGGGGCAATGGCTTCCCACTGAAAAAGGGCAGATTTACATCAGATATTAGGAAGAAATACCACCTGTGAGGGTGGGGAGGCTCTGGAATGGATCCTCAGAGAAGCTGTGGCTGCCCCATCCCTGGAAGTGCCCAAGGCCAGGTCGGATGGGACTGGGAGCACCCTGGTCCAGTGGAAGGTGTTCCTGCCAGGGCAGGGGGCAGAACTGGATGATCTTAAGGACCCTTCCAACCCACAGCATTTGATATTTCTATGGATTTTAAGCAGGATCACAAGTTACCTCTACTGCTGAGACAATGGTATCACACAGGAGGAATTATTGTCAGTAATACACACACGCATCACAAGTTCCAGGGATGTGAGCCACACTAAAAACATCAAGATGATTTATGGGACACCAGCTGCTGACTGCAGTGGTCAGAAACCACACCACACAACCATCACTGCCACAGCAGAAGTTCTGAACAGATCAGCCAAGGAGATCCTTACAAACAGACTATACTTGCTTGGATTTTTGTGCTAGGTAACCATCCTGGCTCTGCTCAGCTCATGTCCAAAGAGTATTTCCCTTCTGACAAGCCAGAGTTTGGTGAGACAAAAGAAATCAAGAGCCTTCTTTTCTTCCTGATGTTCTAACAGCTCTACCAAGAGTTAGTTATGAGAATTTTTGCTCCATTGCACACAGAATTTGCTCCAAACACCATGCAGTATAAATATGTGGGCATATTTATGTCACACAAGAGGAAACTGGTCAGGCAATTGTCTTCTATACCAAATGGAAGCTTTATCAAAAAAATAGTTCAATATAACATTTACCACATTCAGGTTTGTTTCCTTGTTGATGATTTAAGTGGATGGCTCATATGAACAGCCATCTATTTTCCACCCCTTCATCACCACCCCTTTTTTCCTCCCTATTTTACCCACAGGAATCTAATGAATGTCTGCTACATAACTTTCTGACACAGGCAAGCCAAAAAAAAAAAAAATATTAAAAACCCTCCAGATGACACTAAAAACAAACTTCGGCATTTTCTTTCTTTAAATAAATGCTTAACATAACAAAAACTGCAGTTTACTACAACAAGTAACCAGGAGAATATAAGCGACACCACCTGTGTCCCAAATCCTTATGAACTTGCTAAATAATAATTCTGANTGGGGTTTTTTTGGGGTTGGTTTTGTTACTCTGCATGATATTCTACAGCTCTAATACCATGGACTACTGCAAGCTTTGCATTCAGCATTAGGAAATAAACATATGCACCAAGACATTGAAAAGCAATCCTGCTGGATGGCCAGTGCAAGCTCAGAAAAGCATTTCCCCTGTCCCTGCACTGACATTTTCGTGTTTCATGTGCTTGAGCAGCCGCAGCTCCCGGTAGGTCCTCTTGGCGTGGATGATGGACTGGAAGGGCCGCGAGAGCTTCTTCACCGCCACACGCAAACCGGTCTTTGTGTCAAAGGCAGAACTGCAACACACAGCAACCAAATCATCAAAATTCACTTTTATGAATGCCTTCACATCCACACTCGTTCTAGACAGAGTTACCTAGACACTGAGTTACAGGCAACACCATTTCTAGGTATCCTGGTCCATAACTTGCATGCCACCCAAAATCCTCACGATTTTACACAACTGTTGGTCTCTGCAGAAAATGTTTAAAAGATGAGTCTTGTCCACACAGTAAAGGGAAGTCTTGTAAAAAAAAAAGAGAAACGTTTATGACTTTGCTGTCTGAAGTGCTCTTAAACATAATTATGCACTAAATCTCTGGAGAGAAGAGTACTTGTAAATACTATCACTATTCCTAAACATACTTTCAAACACCACACTTGATCACAAAATGCTGTGCTCAAAGTAATATTTTCATGGTTTAAATTCGTTCAAAAATCCAGGACTTGTGCCTAATAAAATCAGTTATGACTGTTGGCAATCATAACTGAAGTTGAAATTAAATTTCTTTTTAAATCCCATCCAACCACCAAGTTCTGTTATACAAAAGTGCATGTGAATAAATGATACGTAGCTGTACGTTACCAAAACTTGTCCCTTTAGCAGAAACCTGGTACATACAAATAGTATTTTTTCTTAAGAGTCCATGAGGACTTATTTAATACCACTTAGCAACTAAATATATATATATATACACACACACACATATATATACACACACACATATAGGTCAGTAAAATTATATTTTAAGTAATTCCTTATGCAACTTATAAAGCTCTGGTCTGTCCAAAAGGAAGGAGGAGGAAAAGGACAGGATGTGAAATCAACACTTGACTCAAGGCAACGAATATGGGGAAAGTATGGAATGTAAAGAGTCATACAAGGACAATACTGGTTGATTTTCCTGCTGTATTTACAATTCAGGTGAACTCCTGATTCCATGTAAAAGTGAGTATGCACTAGTTCTTGATAAACATCAAGCAAAAAGGAATGCTGCATTTTTATAAAGTGTGAAATATAAAGCTTAACTAACAAAGCTCAAAACCAATGACAAGAGCAGGCCTAGAATAAAGCCACAATTGCATATGCAAACCACAACTCCCACCAAAGGAGTTATTTGAAATAAATGCAGCTGTCATCTACTTTTAAAGCAACTACCAAGAATTAACCTACAAAAAGACTCTTTATCTCAAATTTGCCAGGTTTCCAAGGAATTTGGTAAGTGAAGTTGATGAGAAATAGAAAACACAACAGCAGCAGCCTCCTATGAGCAGTGACCCTTCCCCCAGGCCCTGCAGGGAATGGAAAAACCCTCTGTGCACAGAGGAGGAAGATCATCTCCCTTTCTATAAAGGGCACCCACAGAGTGGAAAGAGCTCTCTGGAAAACACACAGGAGTACACCAGGTCACAGGAGCAGCAACCGGCCAGAGCTGAATTACTCAAGCTACATCACACTGGCTCAAAAAACACCCATTAGCAACTACTTCCACGTGCAAGTTATCCTTTACACCTCAGCCTGGCACACAAAAGAAGCCATCAAGCACTCATTTTCTAATGCTGATTTCAAATCCTGAAGTTTTCACACATCACTAGAAAAAAAAAATCAATATTTAAGTGGCAACACTTCATTAAATTTAGAATTCAATTTTTTTTCAGCCTCAGGTAAAATTCACCACTTTACAATACACAAATATCCCTAGTTCAGCCTGAAATTACATGCCAGCATTTTACTGATACATAAGGTGTTTTCTAGGACTTAGAGCAAAAATAAGAGCGGTCATCATCATTCAGCACATGCTGTTATAAATTAGTCATGGATCTTCACCAGTTTCCAGACATTTCAGGTACAAAATGCAGCAAATATCAGTAACTCTTTCATTTTGCAAAGAAGGGGATCCCCTGCATCTCAAACCTCCACAGCTCCAGAGTCAAATTTCTCTTTTGGTTTCCAAGATTTTGAACTTTCAGAGCCACCAGATATAAGATAAGCTATTTCAGGATTCAGAGGAAATTAAATTTCACTTTTTGTTTTTAAATTACATTTTTTTGGGGTTATATCAAGCCACTGTGCTGTGACTGTAGCTGTACAACCTCCAAGTGAAGTGCAGCAGTTCACTGGTTAAACAGCACAATGCACAAGCCCAGGAAAGAAAATTCTGTATTAACTGCACATTCACAATCTAGACTTCAAGTCAGAACACAAAGTTTGGTCGTATTTGAGGCCCAAAGACTATTTCCCCACAGATAAAATCATGCTGAGTAATTTTCTGCCAATACAGATACTGGCTAATGGTTCCTGCAGAGCTACAGACCAGCTGTCAGCTGGAGAACATTTTAAAGAACACTAAGCTGCCTTTCATCACAGACTTAAAACAGCTGCATTATACTGATCATATTTCAGCTAAAGAAGCCCAATTAGGAAAAAATTGCATGATCCACAGTTTTAAATCCCTTTTAAAACAAGATCAGCACAAATTTAGAATTTATCACACTTTTTTTTTAACCTCTTACCTAGTACTGTGCTATGGCAAATGAACTGCATCCACCTCACCCTAAGCAAGCTAAAATTACAATTCTGATCTAACCTGAATTGAATCCAGAACACAGAAGGTAGAAGAAAACAATTATTTTAGAGAACATATCCACTGATAGTAACATCTGAAGCAGTATGAGGAACTAAAGTATGCACAAAGTTACTTATGAGCACAATTTATTTAAATATTAGATAATGAGAATGTTAATTTTTGTGTAAAGGCTATTTTGCTAAATATATGCTGCTCACTGCTATTGCCTCTGCAAATACCCAAGCTAACCGAATCTCCTTAGTGTTACCTCTGAAGTTAATTTATGCACTCCTAATCAGGCAGAAAAACACAGCTAGCACCTGACAATTTGTTACTGACTGCAGTCACTTCTGTACCTGCACTTCAGTCATCACCCTCTCAACACTATAAAAGTTGCAAATATCATTCTCCTGTGCTAGATTAGCTTCTGCTTCTAAGAAAGCTGCAATAAAAATCTTCCTATAGGACAAATGTGCTCTCACTAATTTCCCTTCTTAATATACCAAGTTCCCCTACAGTCCTAACTCTGTGCCAGCACTTCTAGAGCTCTGCTCACAGCTTTTCTGTGCCTGCCCTTCTCCTACTCAACTCCCCCTTCCTCACACATCTTCTGCCAATCCTTCCTGTGTGGCTGCTTCATCCCACTCAGTTTTACAGTTCTGTTCCTATCACTCCTCACAGATCTACCACACCTTGCTGGAGGAGCAGGCACCTGTCTCTCCAAGCACACACAGCATTTGGAGGCACTTGCACGCTTTGATAAGGGATTAGAAAAAAATCCACAGAGGAACTGTTTCTACAAATGTGGTATTTAGGGTTATTTCATTTCCTCTGGAGCCTAATGTTTTAAAATTTCTTAAATTCATAATGTTTCTCTGGGAGTTCTCAGTAGCCAAAAAATTCAGACTCAGTGTTAGTACAACTGTGGGTTGAAATGGGAAGAAATCACAGGTTTTGGAGGGCTGTATCACCTGACAGTCTATTTTAAAAAAGCTAAAAAAAAATCTTATGCAAGACTTTGAGGACAAGTAAGTCTCGGCTGTTCAATCCTTTCCAAATTAATTAAGGCAATACAGATAGCTTGCAAAGCAATTAAACCAAGCCCCTTATTTTACAAAGGCATCAAAATACAAGAAAGAACAGCTGCAAAAATATAACAATTAAGTTAACTAAGAGTATATCGAATGTGCTTCACAGCCTTTTAGAAACTGAGGGCAAAAACTGTGAAAACACCATTTTGCTTAGCTCAGAGCTGGCTGAACTGATGCCAGGAGTCAAGACTTCCCTCCAGAACACGCAAGAAATGAAGCAATCCTCCAACTGAAGTGTGAGTCACCAATCAATCCCATGTCTGTTCAGCAACTTCCCACTACAAGATGTTGTATTGTCTAGGCCCCTCTCCTCCTTACATGAAATATTACAAAATGGATATATCAGGAACCCTTTTTTTCAATGCAGGCCTGGTTACAAAAGCAGGCAAAAGACAGTGTTGTATAAATACACAAAATGTTGCAAGAATGAATGAAACAAACAGCATTTCATACAACAGATGCCACGGCAATCGTCACGTGACTTAGGAAGAGTCAATCTGAGGATATGTGTAGATTTTTCTCAAAGTTTTGGAAATGAATCCCTATTTGTATCTCCAACACTTGCAGTTTTTATAAAATAAATCCTGAAAAATACCTGAGCTGGCCATTTGAACCTCATTCTTCCAACACTGCACATCACCCTTCAGAAAACACGGCAATATTTGCTGTCACTTCAGGCCCATGTCTCAGGCTGCCTGCAGAAAATGCCTCTCCCTGCACCCACTGACACCCCGGGAGTCAGGTTTGTGAATTAGGGAGTTCCAAGCCTGCAGAAAATGCCTCTCCCTGCACCCACTGACACCCCAGGAGTCAGGTTTGTGAATTTGGGAGTTCCAAGCCATGCCTGCAGAAAATGCCTCTCCCTGCACCCACTGACACCCCAGGAGTCAGGTTTGTGAATTTGGGAGTTCCAAGCCATGCCTGCAGAAAATGCCTCTCCCTGCACCCACTGNTCACTTCAGGCCCATGTCTCAGCCTGCCTGCAGAAAATCCCTCTCCCTGCCCCCACTGACACCCCAGGAGTCAGGTTTGTGAATTAGGGAGTTCCAAGCCATGCCTGCAGAAAATGCCTCTCCCTGCACCCACTGACACCCCGGGAGTCAGGTTTGTGAATTAGGGAGTTCCAAGCCTGCAGAAAATGCCTCTCCCTGCACCCACTGACACCCCAGGAGTCAGGTTTGTGATTTAGGGAGTTCCAAGCCATGCTCACAGCACATTCAAAGCAGCCTACAACAGCTCCATAGTCTAAGTGACTCATCTGGCAGCTTAATGCTTTCTTTTTTATTCATTTTCCCCTCCACTTTCTGGAGATTCCTCATTTTCAAATGCCTCGTTTTGACAACTTAAACAGCAGAGCATTTGATTACATTTGAATATAACAATGCAGTGAACATACATGAAAATATATTTACCATTTTAAGGGTTGTTAAAACACCACTATGTACTATCCCAACAGGGATACACCAAACTCCAAATGAAACTAGGTAGCTTTTTACTGGAGAGAAAAAAAATCTCTAAAGGGCCAGATAGCAGAACAAGTCTTTGCAGGAATACCCTAAATAATATGCATCACCACCTGTAGCTTAATAAACTGCCATGAATATGCAAAGGTTTCTGTTGTTTTCTTGAATTTTTCAATTCTGACATACTTTCCATATCACTATATCTTTTCTGAAAACTATTTTTAGAAGAACATTCAGGAAGCCACTAACATGGACTGTGAAAAGACTCTGCCACATGTCTGAAATTGCTTCCAATACAAAACTGTTTCACTTGGTCTGAACAAAGTTGCACAATCTTTGAAAGTTTTGACACAGCAAAACAGGAAATTCATGATGCAAACTCTTTAGTTACTGGTTGAAAACAAACTTTGCAAGTATTACATGTACAGAGGAGATTGTAGGGAGAGGGAAAAGAAAATAGGAGTGGGGTATATGATGTAGGATCAACCTTAAAATACAAAGGACAAGGCACCGAGCAAATTAACTTCCCATTACATTTCAGGAGTTGCATAACTCTGTGATCCCTTACAGAAGTATTTATCAGCTGTGTCAACAAGGTCCTTCTTTCACCAAAAGAAACCTGTCTATTCCCTTCCAATCAAAATAATTCTATAATTATACTAAAATAAAAAAAAAACAAATCAAAAGCACACTTCAGCAAGTATACTGGTTATTCTTGCTACAAAATTAAGCAGCCTGGTTTACTCTTATGAAATGCAAGCCTCTGCACACTTCAATCACAGCATTTTAAAAAATGCATGTTATTTAAGCTCAATTTACCAACAGTTTTATAACAGGTTAAGAACAGCTGAGTATTTCATTAAAACTGTAGCACATGCAAAGCAACTTATTTTCTTTACTAGCAGAATGCAGCATGTGTAGCTCCTTATAATAAAATTGATACCCATAATGTAAATTTGCATACTACTTTAATAAAAACATATGCACGCCTGCTGGAACACAACAGCAAAGCAGCTTTGTAATTATGCACCCATATTTTCAAAATTCTGCTCACACTTTGACAGAACCAAAGAACACAGAATAAAAACCAGAATGCTCCTGTGGAAGGTGTTTCTTAAGCAAAGGAGGCAGTAATCTGTGAACACTTTGCTAAATGACTGCTAAAGTCTAGAGTCAAACTGATTGAAATACTACCTTGTCTTTAAGCTTAAGCAAAGTATGCAGCTCCACTTATGTTTAATGATCCACCGCACTTCAGCAGAGAAGCTACAAATTAAGGACGTATTGTATCTCACACATGTAGCCTGGTTTGTTCCGATTAGGTAAGCATTAAAAACTAAACTCTTCAAGCTCCCTGTATTTCTGCAGGTCTCACACCAGGACTTTACTCTCCCAGGGAGCACATACTGCAGTAATTCTATAGCAATAAAACGAGTACTCCTGTGTTCATCTATTGTTGCCAAGAAAATATCAGTGCCTGTAAATCCACTATTAACAAGTTAGGAATATAAAAACAGCCCTCCCAGCATTCTCTCTACTTCTTGCCTATCAACAAATTCCAGATGAAAATACAATTGCCTCAAATATAATCTATCCTTCAGGTCCAGAAAGAAACTGGGACAAGAGCTGCCAAGCCCTCTGCAAAGCCAGCTATGGGGGGCTTACCAGGCTCCATCCCTCTGCACTCCACACCTACCGACTGCAAGAAATCACACTGAAATATGTCCATATGAGCTCATTCGGGGCGGGAGGGGGGGCCGGGAACGACACATTATTATCTTCCCCTGCAAAAATGTTTCAGAGCCACCTGCCATGTGGTGCAATCCCCGACGCATTCCAAAGACGAGACTGCGGCTTCCCGGCAGCACCGCGCGTAAACCCGGGAGGAAAAATGTCTCTTGCAGGAGGCTGGTGAAGAGCTGGGGGACAGGAACCCTCCNTTCCTTCCTTCCTTCCTTCTTTCGCTCCCTCCCCTCAGCGCTCCCGGGCGGGGGCAGCCCCGCAGCAGCGACGCCCCCGCTGCCGCCGCCGCCGGCCCCTCACGCCCCGCCCCGCGCCGCCGCTGCCCCCCTCCCACAGGCACGGGGGGCGAGGCCGAGCGCGGCCCTGTCACCGCCTTCCCCCGCCGCTCTCCCTCCCTCTCTCCCCCCCCGGGCTGTGCCACGGGGGGCGGGATGGCCCCGTGAGGCGCGGCCGGCGGTCGTGCGGCCAGCGGCGAGCGAGGCGGGGGCGCCGGCGTGCGGGGCGGGGACAAGCTCCCGCCGCAGGTGGGACGGCGCAGGCGACACCGCAGCCACCGCCTCCGCCCCTCACGCTCTGCTCCGAGCGGCACAACCCGGGCGGCGCAGCTGGGCTCCGACTCCGTACACCCCGCAACAGCCCAGGCAGCCCCGAGCGCTGGTCGCGGGCACCGGCAGCGCTGTCCCCGCACAGCCCGAGCGCGGAGCCCGCTCCCCGCGGGCGGCACAGCCCGGCGCCTCCTCAGGGCCGCGCTCGCGAGAGCTCCGGGCCCGCGGCACAGATGCCCCAATATGGAGCCCGCGCGGCGGCGTCTCGCGAGAGCGGCGCTGAGGGCGGCGGGGCGGAGCGCTTCCCCTCAGCGGGCGCCTCGCTTCTCCTTGGGCTGCTCTGAAAGTAAAAAGAAAAGGAAAATAGATAAGAAAGCTTAGCTAGGGCAGCACAGGGTGAGGAACAGCCTGCCAGGGTGTATCTCAGCCCTAGTGCTCCCGAAGCCTTGCAAGCTGGTAGGGATTGTTTCTGTAAACTTCCCGAGGATGTTTTGTTCCCTGTCAGGGGTGTTGGGGAGAGCCAAGTTCGCACTGCACAGATTTCCCAGTGTCCTGATCGTTCCCTGTGTATTTTGAGAATAAGCTGCTTCTCAATACTTCTTAAAAGGCCTTGCAATATCAAAGATACAGATGTGTTTGCTTTCAAGTCCATGAATAAGTCTCAAGTCATTAAGTGCAGCAGGTTAAGCTAATTCTGGAGTGGAACCCATGGTGTCTTCACCAGGCACTAAGTACAGAATATTACAGCAAATAATTAATGTTAGGGATTTGTTCAAGGCCACTTAGCTTTTCATCTCAAGCTTTAGAAGGATGAACTGTTAGCAATACAGTGCAAGATACACATATTCTGAATGGGTTATGGAAGCTTGCTTTTAAAACATTTGGCTTCCCATATCAAAACCCTTCTCTTTCTCTACACAAAGTGGCACTCTGTCCTATGGTGCTGTAAGTCATTGAAGCCCACAGGAGTAAACACTTAAAAGTTACCACTGCTTGCACCTGTAAAGTAACTACTTCTTGGTGTGTTAGGGTTCTTAACACCTTTAATTTGCACACTCTTGCTTCCTGTTAGTTTTGCTTGTTGTATGGCTTTGCCTTGAAAAGGGTGATTGTGCTCAAGGATGTCAGACACACCTCGCTCTCTCTGTGGTTTGGAGTGACTGGGGCATGTCTATGTGTACAAGACAGTAAATACAATGCTGGAGTCCCTGCTGTGGTATCAGGAGAAACAGGTCTCAGTGATTGTGGTTTTGTTTCTTTGTTTTAGTTTGGTTTGACTGTGGATATCACAGTTTTCTTTCTGAAACTCTTTTCGGATCTAGTCTGGACTCTCAATGGTAATGGCTTTGTCTGCTCTGCTAAGTCCTCCTATGGAAGTAAACACAGAATCTCTTATTCATCATTTATCTGGGCTTTGTTTCAGTGTATACTGAAACTTAAACTGTTGTTTTGAGACCGTGACAGGGCTTGAGACTCAAGACTGAGCCACTGGGTGAGGTTCTCCAAGGTGTGGTGAGCTAATCTATCAGCCTGCTGCTGCCAAAAGGGACAGGACCACACAGGGAAAGGAAAGCAGGGGAGCCAGCCTGCTCTTTCTGGATAACCAGCTCTTTCTTCAGCTTAGCCATGTGTGGGACTGAAGAAACTATGGGTTTTGTCCAACTTACACTGCTGTAAAGGAATTTTCTGGTGATAAATGCAGGCAAACAGAGCTGTAGCTTGAGCTGCTGTTGTGTTTTCTAGTTTTCAGTAACCATGAAGGCTTGTCAACAAGGTTACTTTCTGTAACAGTGAGATCCTTTACATTGTGCAAAAGCCTTCTGTTCCACCAGTGTCTTTTTATATCTTAAATAAATGTAGAAAGGAGATTGGATAAAAATCTGGAGTCAGAGAAACAAAATCACTTGGTGGTAAGGGTTGAATTGTGTGTAATTATGGCATGTGATGTAGAGTTAAGGGTCTGTCCACCCAAAATTACCTGATGCAATAAAATACATTTTGCCCAGAATTCAAAGGGAAAATTTTGCTAATATTATTGGAAACATTATCATTGCACTTGATGTTTAATAAGAAAATATCTTTTATTTCTTCCTCCAGCTCATTGTTTAAGAAAAATGTCTGCCTTGCTTCCTGATGATCTTTTCCCTGTTTCTTTGCCACTTCCCTGTTTGATATGTTTTCTCTGTTCTCCATTTTGTATCCACTTGTCAGCAGAGCCACCCTTGCCAGTGAAATTATGGAGAGGGACACAGCTCCATAATGTTAATGTGAGTGCCCATAGTCACTGTTCACAGTTCAGGGATGCCAGGAGCCTCACTTATATTTGGTTTGTAAATTAAAAAAAAAAAAATTCAGCAACATTGCCAGGGAATTAAAAGGGGGAAGAAGGAGTACTGGGTGGTGGGGTTAGTCAGAGTTTAGCTACTGGAAATTCTGATTCAAACACATACATGGGAAATAAATCATGTAGGTCAAGTCCTGATTTAACCTACTTACTAAATAATGTAATACAGAAAACATTTGTCTGGTTTTGGGGAGCTGGGATAGGTTTGTTTATTTTTGCTTTCCCAGATGCAATGTTTATAAGGTTTTCTTCTAGGTCAGAACAGGAGGAATCAAAATACCATCCCCTCTCTTCCTGCAGTGTTAATTAGGTCAAGTAATTGATGTATCCAGTGCTCTGGGCTTCTCCAGTGACAGGCTATCATATGAACAGCACACAGAGTATTTGTGATTCATCTGAGTGGAATGCAAGGGCACAGAGGTGCCTACCTGGGGGTGATGGTGTGTGCCAGCTCTGGGATAACACCTGTGCAGGTGCCTGCAGAGAGCAAACAGAGCAAACCGTGGTCGTGGCATGAGGTCACACAAAAGCACTGCAGAGACAGAGGTTGTAAAAGGAATTGTTCATCTGTTCAGCTACTCCTGTGGAAGGTTCAGGAAGATCACACTCAAGAGGTTCCCTGTCCTAAACTGACTGTTTTCATACTGGTTGAAAGATTGGATCTTGAGGGATCGAAATGTTGGTGTGTTTCAGATTCCTCAAGATAAGCAGAGAGAAAAAGACACTCAAGCTTCCCATTTGTATATCATGGTTTTCATAATCTATCTCCTGTGTGGGTTTCTGTTCTTCCTAATGTCATCAGGTTATGTGAGAGCTTTAAGCTTGGGAGTTCCTTGAGTCTTTAGCAATTTATTTGCATATTTGCAGGAAAGTAACTTTCCTATAATCTGATGGTACATGGTATCACTTCAAGGACGGGACACTACTCAAAATATAAAGTAATGGCTGCGTTTTCCTGTAAACAAAATAGCATGGTCTTTAAAATCCACCTTGCAAAATCAGGTCTGTTAGATATTCACAGGCATAACCATCCCACTAATAGGTGGCCTTACTGAACAGTTGTTCTGGTTCTTTGTCTAATTTCTAATTAGCAAGAGCCCATGACATAAAACGTCATTGGCTTTTGCCACTAACTGGCCTGGCTTTAACAGGTTCTGAACTGGAATTTTCATAAACATTATCAAGTTTTCAGTAGCAAAATTTTACTTGAAAACAATAACCAATGATACCAAATTTAGTTGCTTTTAGAATCAGATTTTTACTTTCTGGGGCTTTTAGGAGTTTGGCTGACCAAGTTACTTTTGCTAAATATAAATTACTACCTTTCTGCTGCTTGATAACAGCTATTATATTTGAGGCTTCACATCATATCTGGGTGAGGTTTATTTTGTACCATGAAATGTTTCTGCAGGACTTGGAGGCTTTGCTTGCTGCTGCTTCGAAATATTGGCAAGACATCCTGTCTTTTCCATCTACCAGGCAGATGTTATTTAGGTGAGAATCCAGACCTCCAGATTCTCAGTTTATTGTTGTTCCACTCCTGCAGCTGCTCTGTGGTGGGAATTTCACCAAGTCAGTCTAGTTTGCTTTGTACTCCTGAGGATGGGAGCTGGCACAGCTCCTGTAGCACAGAGTCCTTGCAGAGGAGATGGCTGGAGGCTCGTGGAGACGTCTCCTGCATAAAGAGCCACTGCAGGCAGCTTCACATTTACCCCCAGGATGTCACTGTGAATCAGAATTTGGGCCCTGATCTTCTCCACTGTCTTCCACATGCAGTTTCTTGCCATGATTAATGTTTGATGGGTTTATGTCTGTAGTTTGTTCAGAAGCTAACTTATTAAAATGCTGTTTATGTAAGAGAAGGCCCTTCACATTATCATAATATGTAGAGCTCTGGCCTGTCAGGTAACTTGGCAATTTCTTCTCTTTTTTTCAGTCTTTCTGGCAGCTTGTTATAATGCATCATGTTTTTGTGCTGTACATTAAAACCTTGTTGTGCATCTGATGAATTGAAGACTTTACTTGTAAAATGGAGGACTCTGAAATTTTCAGACAGGACTTTGAAAACTTTAGGTACTTACTCAGAAACAGTAGAAGTTAATGATATATGTGAATGATATATATGAGTGAAAATAGACTGTCTCATAGTGAACAGACTGATGGTGAGGGGAAGAGAAAGATGTGTGGTTTAAGGCAAATCTTTGTAGCAACATCTCATGTATTTCCATCTTCTGTGAGATCTAAGCTCATTCAGCATCCTAATTTTAACTAAACATTATCCCCTAATGGTTCACTGGACACCTTCTCAGACCCTGCAGTTGTGAAAAATTGCATGGAGGCTGTGACACTGCATCAATAACATTTGACTGGCCTCATTCAGGTAGAGGATGAATCTATTCTATATCCTTAGTGATATTTCCCTATGTGCATTCTTCTGTAAAGAGAATACTGTCTGCAGTCTGCAAATGCTGGGATGGAGTTGGTGGTCAGTTTGCACCTTCTTAGTGCTCATTTTCTCTTTGTATCACATTCAAAGGTTATTTAGGTTGCAACAGTCCTTACAGCTGGCTGTCACTGTGATTAGTTTTTGTTTACTAGTATTGACTTATCTCCAACAGTAAGTTTTGAACTTAAGTGAAATGTTCTAACTGTACTTCTTGGTGTGGTTTTGCTTCTTGATTTATTTTCTTCTGTGTTTTACAGCCTCTGTGGTAGAATCACAGAGTCTCCTGTGTCAGAAGGGACCCCACAAGGACCATCCAGTCCAACTCCTGGCCCTGCACCCAACAATCCCCCCCTGTGCATCCCTGGCAGTGCTGTCCAAACTCTCCTGGAGCTCTGGCAGCCTTGGGGCCCTGCCCATTCCCTGGGGAGCCTGGGCAGTGCCCAGCACTCTGTGAGGGAAGAACCTTTCCCTGATATCCAACTTAAGCTTCCCTGACACAGCTCCAGCTGCTCCCTCAGGTCCTGGCCCTGGTCACAGAGAGCAGACATTGGTGCCTGCCCCTCATGAGGAAGCTGCAGACCCCTGAGGTCTCCTCTCAGTCTTGTCCAGCTGAACAAGCCAAGTGACCTCAGCTGCTCCTTGATCCCTCTTCCCTCTAGATCCCTCATCATCTTCTTGTTCCCTTTCTAATAGCTTTAGATCTTTCCTTTATTGTGGCACCCAAAAGTGCCCCAGCACTCGAGGTGAGGCCACACCAGCACAGAGCAGAGCAGGATAATCCTCATCTTTGACCTCCCAGGACAGGGATGTCTCTCCTGGCTACCAGGATACTGCTGACCCGTGTTCCCCTTGCCATGACCAGGACCCCCAGGTCCCTTTCCACAGCACTGCTCCCCAGTCTGTCCCTACATCTAGGGTCACCCTATCCCAGGTGCAGAACACAGCACTTGCCTTTGTTAAACTTTATACAGCTGGTGATTGCCCAGCCTTCTAATTTGTCAGGACCTCTCTGCAGTGTGTCTCTGCCCTCAAGGGATTTGACAGCTCCTCCCAGTTTAGTGTTGTCAGCAAACTTACTCAGTATACCTTCAAGTCTCCTGTGTCCCAGTGGTTTATGAAGATGTTGAAGAGAAGAAGACCTAAGATGGAGTCCTGCAGATAGCAGATTTTGGGAAGAATTTTTTTTTTTTGACATCTGTGTCATCAAAGAAAAGTTCTTTCTTACTCTTTATGATGCTGTGCTGGCTGCTTTGGACAGGCATAAAAAGTTAGGCAAGGTAGAATCTACTGCAAAACAGTTTGCTGAAGTCTAGCTGAACAGCAGAAGGTAGAATATTTGGCTTGACATTTAAGCCTTCACGTTAAATTACGCTGCCAATAAGTTAAATATTGTCATGGAGTTGAGGAAATGGGGCTGGGCAGATCCTCCTTTGAATTCTCCAGTTTTTCACAAATGTAATGGATCAATAATCCAATTTGTTGCTTTGAGTCCTGCGTTCCTGTTTGGGCAAAGGCACCTTTGTGTGCAAGCTGAAAAGGCATCCTGCTGTGACCTTGTTGTTGTTTTTATTTCTCTGACAGAGTGAGAACCCTGCCAGTGGAGGGCAAAAGCTCCAAGTGTTTTATTTTCAGAGGTTACTGCACCACCTGTCTTTGGGCTGATGGGGGAAGTGAGGGACAGAGATGGCTTGATTTCCTGAAGAACTGGAGTTTATGCACATGCCTTTTCTGTCAGTATTCTGCAATAATTTTTAAGCTTGGTGACTGTCTCAGCCAAGTTTGACTAGGGCAGGTGGTTGGAAGCTCCAGGAAAAGCAATTGTTCTGAGTAAAATATTCCAGTAGTTGCCCCACCTAGGGAAAGAATCCTGTCATGGGTAATCATCCTGTGCTGGGGTCCTACACCTGAAGGAGGCAAGAAGGAGGAGAAAAACCTCCCCAAATCTGCAGGAGAGCAGGGTTCATGAGTTCTGCTGCTCGTGAAACAACTTGTTTAACTTCCTTACCTTGGCATTGTACATAATAGTCTAATGTAAGGATATTGACCTTTCAGACTCTTCCCCCATAGAAAAAGCTTCAAAGAATGAAGGTGACAGTAAATGCTCCCCAGTCTCCCTTTAATGCAGGCAGTGGGAGGGTTGGGAGCAGCCCTCAGACAGGAGGTGACTGTTTCCCCAGGAGCCCCCTTTGAGATGAGGCTGGCCTGGGAATGCAGCAGGGACCCACAGCAGCTCGGGGGTGTCACCTCCAGCAGTCCCTGTGAGCCCAGTTCCTGGAGAGCTGGGGATTTGGGCTGTCCTTTGCTCCCATGCCAGCAGGGCCCTCTCACTGCTCAGGTGGTGTCACCTTGTTATGGGAACTGCACTTGACCACCTTGGCAGTCTGGCCACCCTTGGCTAAGAGTTATATCCAGATATGAATTGGCTTTTCAAGAAGAATAAATACTTTTTCTGTGCAAAAAAGCTCTGACAACAAAACTCTGCATGAAGGACAATGTCAGAGATCTCATGCTGAGCCCAGAGTAAAACAGAGCCAAGCTCTTCCCAGCAGTTTGATACTCCACCCCTTCAATTGGATTTCCAGGACCCAGGCTGGAGAAAGAGATGGGAGTATACCAGCAATCCCTGAAGGACAACTATTGGGGGATTCACATTTCAGTAGAGAGGAGAAAGGTACAGTTAAGCAACAGTTCTGGTGATTCTTTATCAGCTGTTGATCCTCTTTTTATTCTTTCTGTTCCAGGGTTCCTAAAGCCTGACTAATGCCTCCAGAAATTCTATTGTTCTAAACAAAGAGCAACACTTATTTATTTCAAGCATTTTCAAATAGATATACTACACAGCAATGCCAAAAGCAGAGAAATTTCAATAATTCCTAGTTTTGTAGCTAATTCTAACAAACTATTTGGACTTGGTTTTCAAAATTCTGCAGAAGTTTAAATGTCCTAACTTAGCACTTCTTAAATATGTCTTTCTTGCTAGTAAGTAAAATTAATCTAGTGCATTTCAACAGATTACATGTAGGCAATTTAATTATTTTCAGATGTATTTAGAATGATGTGAAGCTTCAAAGAAAACATTTTATTATTACTCTTCATCACTATGCTGAAGGTGATATTGACTGCATCAGCCTAACAGGGTGTCCCTCCATAATTTCTTTCTCAGTCCCTTTCTAATCCACCAGAACTAAACCTCAGTAGGCAATCTAATATTTTTGTTCATGTTTTTGTAGTCCTATGCTGAAATAGCAGAGAATGGAGGAATATATTCCCTTTGTTCTGAAGAGGCAGAAAAATTGTAGACTTAGCACTTGAGATAAATACTCTTAGCACATGAAAAAAAAATCAACTTAGTTATATTGTCTGGAGATCAGCCATGGAGTTTGATGCAGTAATATCAGTATAAAAATGTGACCTAGGTTTTTGCTGAAAGCAGAAGCATTTAACTACACCAGCAATACACATCACAAGGCTTCACCATATCCTGTCTGAAGAATTCTCTCCTGGCACAAATTGCCTTGTGTGAAGAGCTGCAGGTGAATTATTTTTGATGGATGTCCAGCACTGTGAGTATATACAATTCAGACCCCATTTTAGGGCAAGGCTTGAATTCAAATGATGGATCCTTTGTGTACTGATCCTGTGCTCTGGGCTAAATCTGTTAACATGTGAAAAGCTCTGAGTTTTGCTGCTGGGCATTTTGTGGTTTCTGGGTGTGCAGTAACAGCAAAGTGGCTCCTCTGAATTCTGTTCCTCCTGGCTGTTAAATTGTAGCAATGATGCGATGACTAATTGGAATACTAATATTAGTATTAAATTATCTGTAGTGTTTTCAACTGGATTCTTCTAATATTATTTTCATTTTTTGCCACTTAAATTTCAATTGCTTCTAGGCAGTTTCTAGATGGAAGCCACAGTACTGCAGTGCAAAAAGTGTAATGGTAAAGGATTTTAGTGAACTTTACTGTGTAGTCTCTTACTGCAGAGGAAACTGAATCCTGGAACTTCTTGGACTGAGAGACAGGAAAAACTGAAGGCCCAAATGGTATTGAGTAATTCTCAAACCACATATGCTTCCCTACATTGTTCTGGACAGTGGCTTCACGCCAAGCTCCTCTCAGCTCTGTTCAAAATGAGAAGTGTAAAACCCACAAAAAGCACAGCCCTCATTTCCAGATTCTATTGGCTCTCCTATGGCAGCCTTGATTTAAGGTGAAATGGATTCCTAGCTATTGGCACCATGAAAGGTCTCCACTGAAAACTTTGGAGATTTTTTTTTCATCTTTTTCAGCAAAGTTCCAAATCTTCCCTTCCTACCACAATGACTGCAGAGTTTAGCACCAGGGGACAAATCAGACGTCAGAATGTCAGCATGCAAATGATGTGTATTCATCTTGCAACACAAATATCCTGCTGAGAGAAAGTCCAGTCAATCCTGATCCTTTTCCCTTACAGGTGTGCAGTGACATAGCATTGTTCCCACATATGGCCACAAGGCTTCTGTGTTCAGCCAAGCACAAATCCCTGGACATGGGCTGTGGAGTGACAAAGCACCTGCTTTATGGCCAAATATTCCACCTATACCTCTAAAAACCCACACAAGTCAGAGTTTAAAGGCCTGTTTATAATTTTTATCGGCAGCCTGAAGTTCTTACCTGACGTAGTTGCAACAAGTCCAGTTGTTGCATGCAGCAATGCTCTAATGTTCTTCCCAGCTGGTGGGATGCCACGATGCTTTCCTGGCAGGGCTTGCTGCAGAAAGCCAGGCTGCTCTCCCACTGCACTGAACTAGAAGATACAGATCCCCAGACATGCACATGATCATTGCTGATTGTGCAGTCTGCAAATTGTTGTGGTTTTATTCCATATCCCCTGCTCTGTTGTGGTTTTATTCACATATTTCTGCACTCTTGTACAGAAGTAGCTGCAGAAGACATAAAGCAGCTGAGGAACCTCAGATGTCACGTAGAGCATGGCAGGAGCAGTTCTTGGAGCTGTACATGGCAGTGTGGCACTCTGCACTGGGAAGCTTGGAGGAAGGACCAGATAAACTACTTAGGTAAGAGCAGAGTCTAGGGACATGTATTTTGCTCTAAAAACAGTGCCAGGCTGGTTGTGGAAAAATGAGTCTATCTTGGCTTAAGCCTGGCTCAACAGCCCCTTGATGGTGCTGTTCTCACTGTGTTTTCTACACCAGATTAGAAAAGTATGGAAGAAACATGGCAAGGGGCAAGATGCTCAGTAGTTTTTTTTCTTTTGTTTTTGTAGCCGAATTCGGGGTGGAAGGGGATCCTCTGGTGGCAGCTACTGCTCAAGGGAATACAATGCCAGCCTGTACATGTGCTTCACTGTGGCTTTCCAAGTCCAGCCATGTCTTGGTCATCCCCAGTGAAGAAACATGTAGGGAACAGACTGGCCTGTCAGGTGTGAGCACACACCTTTCCAGAGCCAATAGCATGAGTCACTCTGTACAGATATGGGATGACAGACACCTATAAATTGAGATTATAATCTCTGCTCTGTTAATGTTGTCTTCTTTGAGGTAGGACATTGCTGTGCAATGCTTGCAGGGGTGGGACTCTACCACACTTGAGGTCTTTCAGCTCAGCCTTACCAAAGGCTGAAATTTGCCCCTCTGTTGTGTTATCACAAAATCTTGTGTTAGTTTCTCACATAGAACTCTTTGCAGAACACGCAGATGTCCTAAACATCTGATGCTTGTATAATACAGCAACAATCACAACTGTGAAAAGGATTTTTCTGTCTTCCAAAGTTGCACACACACATACTTGACTTTCCATGAAGATATCCATAATCCAGTGCCAAAGAGCCCAGGTCTTGGGAGTGCTTTAAAATGTCCTAGAAATTAAAATCACACCAGACACAGCTCTAGCTCTGGCCCCAGGTGATGACTGTGGCTCCCTGACAGGAGTAGGGGATCAGAATTCCAGACAGACACTTGATAGAGAATGCAATGTGCTTGTGACAGAGCTGCAGGTAGTTTGAGGTGTTTGTGCAGAAAAATTCATGTTGCCAGAGGCTTAAGTCCAAAAAGGAGACAGAGTAACTTTATGAACAAAGGGAGAGGCCATGGGGAATTTCTCCATGGGGTGTCTCAGACTGTTGGAGGACACAGCTTCCTTTTTATGCTAATTTTCCCAGCCTTATCATCCTCTCTCTTTCCCCACTAGCTGAGGTACTTGGGAGGTACAGACTTCCTGATCTGCCCACTGTATGTCCCCCTTAATAGGTACCCCCCTGTATAACACACAATACATGAGCATTAAAGTTAGTTTCAAGTCCACCCTGGGTGGAAAATATTCATAACCCTATTAAGTCTTTGTTATTCTTCCCAAAGTTCAGGAGTTTAGCATGACCTTGGCTGAGTGGCAGTCTGTGTCAATTAGTAACATTTTCTGAAATTGATGGTTTCTCCCTTTTCTTCCTTATCTACAAGTCCTTGGCCCTATCTACTGGCAGATTCACACAATCTGTAAAGACACATTCATCTTATTCCTTTCAGGTTAAATAGTATTGAGAAAAACTGCAGATAGTAGAACCTACAAGAGTTCTAAGGTGGATACATAACCACCTTAAACACAGGTATTTATTTAACAAGTATTTGTTTAACGCATGCAGCAAAATGCCTGAACGGCCCAGTAACTAAAAAGGTTTTTTTCGTGGTCGTTATTAAACAAATGATTTAATAGTAAGAATCTCTGAGTCTGATGGGCGTTGCACTCTGCTCGGGGCACACGATTTTACACAAGGATTCAGAGAAAGGCTTTGCGGGCTAAGAGGCGGCTGCGGGAGGCCGGCGGGGCGGGTACAGGTGTCGGAGGCCAGCGGGTGCGGACGGCCGGCGGGTGCGGGAGGCCGGTGCACGCCCCGAGCGGCCCCGGCGGCGGGCGCCAAACGGAGCCCGCACCGTGCCC
>VXAX01001730.1:352732-394044 GCA_013399835.1 Leptocoma aspasia | reverse complement strand
CAGCGCAAGCGCCCGGGGCCGCCGGCGGTGGCGGCCATGGAGCGGAAAGGTGAGCGCGGCGCGGCCTCCATCGCCCCGCGGGGCCCCCGCAGGGCCCGCCGCCCTTCACGCCTTCTCTCTCCTTCTCTCCCTCAGTGCTGGCGCTGCAGGCCCGGAAGAAGCGGACCAAAGCCAAGAAGGACAAGGCCCAGAGGAAGTAAGTGCGGCCGCGGCTCCCTTCAGGCGGCATCTCCCGCCGGCACCGCCGCCTCTTTGTTCCCCCGGCCTTCCCCGCGGGGAAGCGGCTGCCGGGCCCGGCGGCCCGGAGGGCGCTCGGGGCAGAGGAACGTGCGAGCCCCCGGGGCTGGGCGGGTTTTTAACCGGAGTTAACCGAGCGCACGTTTCGGGCGCAGGCGGGAGCGGAGCTGGCGCAGCGCGTGGCCCGGGGCGGCCGTTTTGCCGCCCAGCTCCGGCCGGCTGCCCTCGCCGCCTCCGGTCGCGGCTCCTTGGGCTGGACGGGAACGGGAGGCTCTGCCTTCCCTGCTTCTCCCCGAGAGCCGGCCATGGAGTTGCAGTGGTGTTTAGGGACGGGGCTCCGGGTGGTGGTGTGCCCTTGCCGGGGGCTGTATCCCGGAGGGAGTTGTCAGCGTCCCCTCTCTGCAGTCCCCGGGGCACCTCAGCAACTGCCGGCTTTAGGAACCAGCTTCTCTCCATTCTCTCCCCTCTCCTGACTCTCTTTACCCCTGAGATTTTTTTTTTTCTTAAATCTTGCCGAAAGAATGCCGTGGTGTGTTGTTTACTTCGTTCTCTAACTTTGATGCTCTCGTGTGGCTTCTCTCTTACCGCAGGAATGTCACGAGTCTCTACGTGTGGGGAACTTTTGAAGGCAGATGTAGAAATTAGAACTCCTCGAGTAAATACTAAACAATGGCTTTCAGCAGGCTGCACTAAGTGCTGTGTTCAGTGCTGCTCATGGATTCCTTTCTGCAGAAAGGTGGTGTCATCCTAGAGCTGGCTCTGTATACTCCACAAAATGCTGCTTATTTCTGTAAAATCTCTGGTGACTCAGGATATTTTTTACTCGAAGGTGCCTAGGAACCAAAGATAGTTAGTAAGTAAGGCTAAGGCTTTGGGGGTGGGAGTTGGAGGGTTTTTTCTTCAGGCCTAGAGTAATGCTTTCTCAGTCACTTCCTCAGACACATCACAGGGATTTAAAATATTTTTTTCTTGTTGCCTCCAGCCAAGAGTCAGTAGTTTTGACGTGGGGCTTTTGAAGAGTGAGGAGCATTAACCAAAGTATTTGGGAGACATGCATTATGGTTCTGTGCTATTCCGTACCTGTTCCTGGTATTTCTTGAAGGTAGCATTAGGACAATTTTTGAAATGCTCTCCTCCTCTAATTTCTGTATGAATAATCAATTGTCTAATTCTATACAGGTTGCTTTTTTTTTTTCTTTCTGTAGCTGCTGACCAGCAATACTGACTCTGCCAACAGAGTCCCCAGTGCAGCTGGGAAGGCTAATTTCTGTGAAGATTTTGAGGTTACTGAATGATAACTTTCAGAGCTGGCATATTAGGGGTTTTTTATAATTATTTTTTTAATCACGTATTCAGGACAGGTTAAATGCACTGCTGGTTAGGTCTTGATTTTGCCATTAACCTTGATTTATATTCTTACACTTCATGCTTCAACTCTTTTCTCTGATACCATAAGTTTATTGGATTGTATCTCAGAAATTAAAGAAACTTTCATGTGCTTTATGCTGTGCAATTAAATGAACTCAGTGTCAGCCTCTAACTTTAGGTACAGTTCCATAACATTTATTCTATTTAAATACAAAGCTGCTCTAGTTAAATCTTCTAAAATAGGCTTAACTGGGTTGTTTAATGACTTTCCATAAAATCTATACTTGAAACCACATGCAATATGCTTTTAATATCTGATGTTCCATGATAGTTTAGATCACGCATGCAATTTTTTTCTGTAATACATTTTTTCTTTACATCTGCAGTAAAAAGCATGAAACAATGATTTTAAAAGGTTGAGTTTAATATTTTGAATTATTATATAAAAATGCAGAGAGTGTTCTGAAGGGATTGAAATTAATTCATAATTTAAATAATTGTTAAATCGATTAACAGTTCAAAATATCTTTCATTTTAAAAATGAGCTACAGTTGCTTTAAGTTTACCTATAAACCCAATATTGTTAAAAACAAAACAAAAAAAATAATTTGGAAAGGTTGAAAGAAACTGGAAAATTACTTTTTTCATCATCCAGTAGTTAATATTGCTGTGTGTTTGGTTTAGATGAGACCAGTCTAAACTGATGATTTACAGAAACACCTGGTAAATACTAATTATGACTCAGTGTATAAGCTATTTTATAGGAAATGAATATATATTTTTGAAATGAATATATATTTTTATAGGAACATCAATCACGTTCTTGATTTTCTGCAAATTCAGGATGATCCTATTTCTTTCACTCCTTCCATCTTCCTGTCTTAAAAGTTTTGTTTTATATCAATGAAGTAGAGAATGCATTTATCCTAACACTCTTCTGTTGAAAGAGAGCAGGCAGAGTTTCTTGGAATTCTGAAGGTGAGATACCTGTTATTTCCCAATCCAGTAAAGCTAACCCCAAATCTTTTGGTAATTTGGAAGATTCGTTAAACCAGCTGTCTCAAGTGTTTGCTCAGGAAGCTGCTGCTTGCCTCCCCTGCTTGTTGGTTCCATTTCTGCCACTTGGCAGAATATCCTGGCTGTGTACCTTTGTCCAGGTCCCATTTCTGTGAGAACTGAGGAGCAGGGCAGGGACAGTGACAGCTGAGGGGACAACATGCAAGCTCAGATACAGGGACATCCTGAGCTCTAATATTGACTGCTACTGGGTTGCTTTGTGGCATTGAGTGAAGCACTGATTTCATTTTTTTTCATTTCACTTGCTTCCCATCAAAAAGGCAAGAAATTAGAATTTTAATTGCTTTAATCTATTTTTAGAAAGTAAGAGGCTTTTTCCTTACTGTTAAGAATGTCAGGAGATCCACACGTCTGAAGCAGTTGCTAACAAAAGTTTGGTAGGTAGGTTCCTGCAGTTTGTGTTGCTGCCCAAAGGTAGCATTTCCAAAAGCTGTCTGGGGAAGAATGTGGTGTATTAATTTTATCATTTCTTGAGGTGTGAACATCTTGGGTGCTAACAGTCAGTTAAATCCTGAAGGCACTCAAAAAACCTGTATTTAAAAATGAGCCTGTGGGCTTGCAAGCTTTTTTTCCTACCCGAGCTTTAGTAACTTGAGCTGTAAACTCTTCAGACAGCAGTAGCTGGTGAGGTGCAAACAGGTAGCTGGTTTTGCCCAATTCTGCATTTGTGACAAGACTTTCACAGTTCTTTGAGTCAGTTACTGTGTCTTTGGAGTTGATCATAGGTGGATGGATGTGTTGGATGTAATGCTTCCCCTGGTCCTTTGGAGGGTGGGGGAAATGCACAGTGCTTTCCTGGGAACACTTCTTTTACTAGTTTTTCTTGTATTCTGTGGAATTGCAAATATAATTCTCTGTTCTGGTGTTTGATGAGCTGTCCTGGACAGGGATGTGCCAGGAAGGTGGGATGGGTGTGCCAGCAGTTCAGCCTTTCACCCCTGCTCTGTGCTCTGCAGGTGTCCTGCACAGGTGTGCTGGACATGTTGTAATGCCTTGGTGCAGCAGGGTGGGCTCTGCTCAGGAAGCAGAACAGGCCACCAGGAGATCATCAGCTGGATTTTTCTCAAGCCCCCAGGTGCTGTTGGGATGGGGATGTTGCTTTATTAGCTCTTGCTCAGAAGTGATGCTGAAGCATGGCTTCTATCTGCTGGCGTTTGAAAGAGGTTCATGTTCATGGAATCATGAAGCTTGGAAAAGCCCTCCAAGATCTCGAGTCCAACCTGTGACCACTCCCCACCTTGTTAACCAGACCAGGGCACTGAGTGCCACATCCAGGTGTTTCTTGAACATCTCCTGGGATGGTGATTCCACCACCTCCCTGGGCAGCCCATTCCACTAATTTCCATGGGCAAATTCCTCCTGAGAATTCCTTCTTCATTTCATACTCTGTAAGACTGCACTATGTGAACAAAAGCCTAATAGACAAGGAAAATCAGGTATTTACTTCAGAACTGTGCTTCCATTTGAAAATACCAATTTGAACTAAAATACAAATATAGTTGTATTTAATTGATGTCTCAGGCAATTTGTAATGGAATTGGGCACTTGTGACTGTTAGTTCATAACTGCAAGTAAAATACTGTGGGTTATTCCTGTCTGTGTTTTATGTTGCAAGGCCTCAGAAGTGCAAACTGTTTTCTTTGTCCTAGGAGAAAATTACTCCTTTAGTTACTACTGAGATTAAGAGCCAGAATTTAAAAACTAGTCTGAAACACCCATACAGATTCAAAGCAGGAAAAACAGAAACAAGCAAGAGACTGAAGAAAAATTTTTATGTTACAACTCATTTCTCTGAAAGGAAGAAAATAAGTGTACTACATAGAACTAGGCTACAGGTCTGTATAATATGTATGTGGTGGGTATTTCAGTGGCAGGCCTAAATGATAATACTGTTTCATCAAATTCATCATCTTCTATGTTTCAGGAAATGTTGGCATATTCATGTATAAAACCACTAGTTCTGTGTAAGGGGTGTTGAACCAATTGTGCTTCAAAGCAGAACATTTTATTACTGTAAGCATGAATATCTACAAAAGCAGTGGCAGCCTTAAGGTATGTGGCTTGTTCTGGAAAATGTGCATGATCTGAATTTCTTTCTGCTAATTCTGCCTGCCCTGGTGATTTTAATCATTTCTTGCAGGCTTTACTGAGTGGGAGATATTTTTTCACAGGACTTTCAATAGATCCTCTGTCTCCCTCCTGCAGGGAAGCAGTGGCAGAGCTAATTTAGTAGTCTTGCTTTCTCCCCATTTCTTCCCAAATGCCTGCAATATTCATTATTTTCAAGAAGCTGTTTTATCATTACCTGAAAATTTCTGGCAAACTCTTGACGTGCAGTGAAGCCTCACTTCTTTCTCCTCTCTAAAATTGCTATGAAGAGAGACACAGTCAGTAGTTTTTCCATCTGTACAGCCTGGGGAGCAGAAAATTCTTAGTAGGATCTGATAGTTTCCAGTTTGTTTTTGTGATGGATCACTTTTGTCTTTGAGGAGCTCTGGAGTTCTGACAGCTTTCTCAGGTTCTTCCTCAATTTATTCAAAGCTTTGCCTGGAATCAGGATCCTGGATTATGTTTTCCTCACTTATTTTTCTTAAGCATTTTGAACATAAGTTTAAGATAGAGTCAGAATGCATTGCCCTCATAATTTTTTCATTCAAATACAGAAGTGGTTATCAGACCATGACAGGACATAACTGAAATCTGCTGGTTTCCATGGAAGTCCCTTGGTTTGTGATAGCTGGAATAGCAGACAGTTCTACAAACAGCTTGTTAAGTGCTTGTGTGGGAGACTGGGGGAGGGAAGCAAGAAACTTGATTGCTTGTTATTTGTGTTTTAATACCTTTCTCATGTGAAAGCCAGTACTTATCTTCAAACTGAGCTCCCACAGATCTGCCAATCAGAAGTATGTATTGGTGCTTCTGAGTACTGTTATTTAAAAACTAAATGTTTGACCATCTCCAGTCTTCTTTAAGTTCTTGACAGTGGTATTCCTGTAGCTCTGGGATGAGTGCTCTATAGCAGCAAGTATTGTGGATCTGCCCTACTGGCAGAAAATACCAGTTCTTTATTCAGAAAAATAGGGATTCAACAGTTAATGAAGGTTTTGTTCCTTTGCATTGATGGTGGTGGCATTGAGTTGCAATAACCACAAAATAACATGGATTGTACACTCTTAAGTCCCCCACCATCGATGATTTATAATTCCCCCCCAAAATAGTTGAAATTTCTTGAGCAGAAAGGCTGGCTGCATGCAAGCAGGAAAACACTTTGATCATTTCAGACCTGAATTCATCCTGAAAGTTGTGTGTAGTCAGTTACCATATTCATTGAGCGTGAGGTTTGCCAGCAGATCTGCATGTGAGCACTCATTCTCACTAGATGTGCCTTAACATGATCTGGAAATTGCAGGCACACAAAGTAGTAATGAGATGCAGCCTGAAAGCATTCTTCCTTAAAGAAACATTGTCTCCATGCACAGATGTGGAAATGGGAGAGGGATTTTAAATCCTGGCTTTTCACCATGCCATATGGAGCTTCTTCTCAAATGAAAACACGAAATCCTTAAGTGAGATTTTGCTGTATTGGGTGTGGAGCCCAGCAGGTTGGATGGCTAAGGTGGAAAAAGAGTCGTGGGGTGTGTTTGCAGTGCCTTTATCTGGTGCCTGCAGTGGGAGCTGGGTTCGACATTCCTCCTGCGCTCACTGAATTGAGTTTTGCTTGGGGGCGTTTCCTGTGTGTAATTTGAGCTCACCAATAAGGGGTGACACTGCTTATAAAGACTGTGTTGTAGGCGACTTAAAATTAGGAAAGCATTTCCCTTCAGTTTCCTGCAGATGGGCGTCATCTTTGCAAATATCAAGGGAGAGGCAGACAGAGAGAGAGGAGTAAGGAGACTATCTTTTTTTGTTAGTATGTATTTAAGGATGACGGGTGTGACAAAAGTGATTTGGCCTAAATGTAAGTTGCCTTCCTTAATTGAGGGTGGAAGGAGTCTACTTTTGTATCTATTCAAGGCAAGTAGTTACGTAGCATGGACAGTATTTCTGCTGTTTTAGGGACAAGGAAGAATCTTTTCTGTCCAAAACAGTTTTGAAGTCACTCTTAATGTTCTTGAATAGAAGAACCAAACACCTCCTTTCAAGTGTTTTTAATGTAAGTTATTGAAGCAGAGAGAACACATTCAGAGTTTGATGGTGAGGTTGAATGTGGAGACTTGGCTGTGTGTCTGGTAATTTATAAAGGATATACCCTTCCTTCTCTGCAAATCTGTAAGAACCCACATTGTGTGGCTCAGATTTCTTAAAAATTTTTTACCTTACTTTTAGTGTGTGGACCAGATAAGTTATTTCACTGAAAAGTGATGAGAGAATTCCACAGTGTTTTTCCAAAGTGCTTTAACACCTTCTGTAAAGAACAAGTGAGTGACTCAAATTTTAGCTCCTGCAAATAACTCTTTACCATCCCTGCTGTGCATTGCAGGGGTTGGGTGATATCTTCAGTGAACATGAGCAAAATGTTGTCTACAGTGGAAAATTTTGAATGTTTTTAGTTCCTTTTCTAATATGAAGAGGTTTGGCAATGCTAAACTATTAAAAGCATATTCAGACTTCTGTGAGCTTTTAAGGTGAAAATATTTTAGACATACAGCTGGATCAGGACAATTCTTTAAACCTCTTGCTTTAAAAGTGCAAGGGCAGCTTCAGTGTGTCTTTCACTAATAAAGTCCTCCCTAGGAGAGAAATCTCTAAATTGTTACTTGCTATGTCCCAGTGTTGCTGACTTGTTTCCCCTATCACTTACATAAACCAGCAGGATAAACAGGCACAGGAAATGACTGGGAATTGTACATTGTTGGAAGATGATGTTAAGTACCCACTGCTGTGAAAAATACTCAGTTCAACTTTTGAAAGAAGATTTGACTCCTCCTGCTTGTTTTGTCATTTTAAGCATAAAGGATAAGTTTTCCTTGTAACTCTGGAAGGGGAGGTGTGGAATTACATCAGAAAATTCATTTTTCCTTTGAACGCCCTTTCCCTGCTGAGTGACTGTGCTGGAATTCCTCTATCAAAAGGGTTGCTCTGTCGACAATTACCATGATCCTTGTCTTCATCCCAGCTTTGAATCCACTGGGCTATTGAATAGGCAAATAAAACCGGCTGGTTCAGGAAGATGAAACAAAGTATCTGCCTGAATTTCTAATTTCATTAGAGGGAAGAGACACATAGACATCAAGAGGAGGGGTTGACTCTTTATGCTCACCCCCCTGACATGACTGAATTTGCAGGAAGATCAGCTGAGAGCAAGCCCCAGCCTTGCTGCACGGCCCTTCACCTGCAATGCAGTGCTGGGCAGCTGCAGCTGGGTGCTGGAGGCAAATCCCTCTTCTCCTTCACTCTTGCACAAAGCTTTGCTGCATTTGAGGAGAACCAGCCCCTCTGCCTGCTGCTGATGTCCCCCTCCTTCCCCAACACTGTGGTGTCTGACTTTTGATGGCTTTTTCGAAAACTACTGGGCTGTCTTCAGGAATATCTTTATCCATGGGAGGCCGTGCTTCTTGCAGGTAGGTTCCCCTCTCTAATTTTGTCTGGTGAATTTGCAGTTCTTCAGGGAATAAGGACTTTTGGGAGGGTCTCTCTAGATGTGTAATCACACGAATTCCATAGAAGACTTAGCATTTTGCCTTAGCTTTGCTGTTCCACTTTGTTTTTCTTAAGTAAAATATTGCTATGTAGTTGTAGAGAGACCATGCAGATCCAGTTCATTCTGATGATTAATTAGCACAATGAGAGAGCAAAAGGAAAAGGTGATCACAGTGTTCTGTAGATCAGAGATGGCTGTAAAAAAAGTACACTAGAACACTTGGTTTTTAATGTGTAAACAATCATTTAGTACAGGATTTTTATATACTTTATCTGCATTTTGCAATTTTGACAACAGCTGTTTCAGCTGTCATTTCTAAATACTGGGTATGGATTTTTCTGCTGTCTTTAACAGCCTTTTGTGCCTTTTAGAGTACTGTCTTTGTGAGCAAAGCAGACAGATGAGGCTTGTGCTTTTGTATATCGTTTTTTCTTAGGTATTAATACATATTCTGCACTGATTAATTCTCTCTTAATCTCTATCTTTGGCTGACATGGTCATTTCAGGGGAAGAACAGGGTGGTGTGTAACAACATCAAACAAATTTTCACAGGAAGGCAAAGGAATGAGGTGTATTTTGGAGGTGATTTCATAAAGGAAATAGCACTGTAGAGATGTGTGTGTGACCTGAATTTGGCTTTCTTACATTAGTTGGTATCACAGACTCTAATGTAGAAGTGAAATGCTTTTGGATCCCCATGAAAGACTCAGCTGCAGACTCCAGGGTGTGTCGTGTGTGAGACTGCCAGCAGCAGGATTAGTCAGCCCCTGAGCAGGGGCACAGAAAGCTTCCAGGAGAATGGGCTTTAGTGCTTCCAGTAACTTCTTCCTCCATGCATGGAATTGCTGTTATTGAGAAGCACTGGGACTGCAGGATGGCGTGATGTGTCTGTCTGCATCACTGCCACTTCAGGGGAATTTTCTTTGAGTCCTTTTTAATCCCTTACATCCTGTGCAGTTAAAAAAGTGAAAATCCCAGAACAGCACTGGGGAGAATTACTCTTTACTACTCACGCTATGTGTGAGGTTCCTGGCTTAAAATCTTTCTGTCCAGTTCCTGTTCTCTTTACCCTGTCTATAGGATTTGTTATCTATGAGCATCTAATCTCACCTTCAGCCATTCTGTCTGTGGCCATTTCTTGCCTTTGCTGCCACATCTTGATTTGGGGATAATGTGTGACTTTATTTGTATCTCAATTGTCCCCAAAGGAATGCAGCAATTTTAAAGAAGCTTTTTGACCTCTAAGACTTTCTTCACCCCCTACTTCAGGTTTCCTTCTTCTTAACCCTGATTTATAATTCAGTGACTAAAAAGTCTAAATACTAAATATCTCAGGGCTGGATCATGCTGCAGGGTTCTTAATAAAAGTCTCATCAGCTTGGCAGTCTTTGGTTTATGGTTCGAGACCACTAAGCTGTTCCTGAATTTAAAAAATCAGCAGGACTTAGCAACAACAGACTGAAAGTAAATGTCTGGTGGTGGGTTGTGCCTGGAATGACCTTTGTAGCTCTTCCTTGCTTAAATGAACTTGAGTTGTGGGTTTTAAGTGGCTGCAAATTTAGTTATCATCAGGTTGGAACAGAAGATTTCTCCCCTTTTATGATGTTTAAGATGGCTGTATAGTTTGAATATGTTAGCAATGTGTTTAATGTGTCAAGTCTCAGCAGAGTGCATGTGTAGTAGGTCAGTGCTGAACATTCATTCTACTGTATAACTATTCTAAATGAAAATATTACATTTTTCCTGTGGATTAAGACGAGTTAGTACGATCCTGATATGATGTGCAGGAGTCCAGCTCAGGACTAAGTTGTGAAAACTGCATCTGAGGGCCTGCCTATGTTGCTGGCATAGCCACTGAGTGGGCAGGTCTTCCTTCTTGCAGCAAAATGAGCTGAATTTGAAAGAGGGTGCTGGAAGGCACCGGTGTTATCTGCTACTTCCCTGCAACAATAGTTTCAATACAAGAAACTTCCTCTAATTCACTGCCGGGGAACTCTGTGTAAAGAAAGTTACCTTGTGCTTGTGTGTCGCTGCTGTAATGAAGTTTGCTGCCCACTTCTTTGGACAAGTCCAGCTTTTTTTAATATCTCGTGCTTCTGAGGAAATGAAACTTAATGTTGGTATCTTGCAGTACTTTGCCCTTAAATCTTGCCAAAGCAAGTGGTCTGTGGGCATTGTTTTCATTATAAATGTTTGCTTTGTACAGAAGGATCTTGAATCTTTGTGGGCATTTCATTGTTCCTTGTAATGCTTTGTAAAGTAAAAAAATCGCCTGATTTTGGTATTAGCCTTTCATGAGCTGTTTGGCTGTGATCAGTGTGATGCTATGAAAGAGCTGAAATATGGGAGATGTTTTATCTGGGGAGCACAGCCTGAGTGTGTGAGGGCATGGAGGTGGCCTTTGCTGACATGGCCTTCACAAGCAAGAACTCACAGTAGCACATTTGGTGGAAAGTTAAACACATAAAATGAACACTTTCATTTATGAATCTGGGAGTGAAAAACCTCCATCACCTTAGTGCCTGATTCCAATCCCTCTGCAATCACAAGCTCTCAAGAGGGTTTACTGAACATCTGCTCTGCATCCTCCCACTCTCCATAGTTCAGACAACTGTAATAAACTTTGGATCTGGAGTGAAGAGATGAACTAAAAATGCAGCCTGCCCCTTGAGAACAGGAGAAATAAATGTCAAGATTAGGGGCTCTAGTGTTCTAAAGTGTTAGAAGCAGAAGGACTGCTAAGTATTCATTTGACCTTGAATGTGAAAGAAACAAAGGGCCACAAGTTCTAAAACACTGGTTAACTTTCTTTCCAAAAGAGAGTTAAAACTAATTGATGTTAGTCTTTGAAATAAAATTAATCAATATTTAAATTTTCAAGTTTTACCTAGGATAACAAAATATAAATCTGCTTTAGAGAAAGGTAGAGAAGTGGGGGGTTCAGAGGCTGATATTTTGGTGGGATCACTAAGCTTTTAAATCTATCTTGTCTGGACTTTCTTGGTTCCACTATGAAAAGTGGATCTAGGGCATTAAGGTGCATTTCTCACTAGTATACAAAAAAACATTTCTGTCCACTTTTATCTTAGCTTAGGAATAAAAGCACTGACATGTGAATAGCTTTTCTGGAGGCTGAATATTGCATGTCCTCCATCCTCAGCACTCCCTCATGTGCTGTGGAAGCTGCAGACTTCAGGACTACCATGTGTGAGACGTGCAGTGTGACCTCTGTGTGACATGCAGTGTGTTCTTTGTGTGTGACATGCAATGTGATCTGTGTGTGTGTGTGACATGCAGTGTGATCTCTGTGTGACATGCAGTGTGATCTCTCTGTGTGTGTGACATGCAGTGTGATCTCTGTGTGACATGCAGTGTGATCTCTCTGTGTGTGTGACATGCAATGTGATCTGTGTGTGTGACATGCAGTGTGATCTCTGTGTGTGTGTGACATACAGTGTGATCTCTGTGTGACATGCAGTGTGATCTCTGTGTGTGTGTGACATACAGTGTGATCTCTGTGTGACATGCAGTGTGAGTGACATGCAGAGTGACATCTCTCTGTGTGTGAGATGTGCAGTGTGATGTATAGGTGTGTGACATGCAGTGTGACCTCTGTGTGTGAGTGACGTGCAGTGTGACCTCTCTGTGTGACATGCAGTGTGACCTCTCTGTGTGACATGCAGTGTGACCTCTCTGTGTGACATGCAGTGTGATCTCTTTCAGACCTGACACCCAGAACCGGGGCCTTGCTGCTCAATCTGAGAGTGATCTTCCAGAGCAAGAGGAGGAAATCCTGGGATCAGATGATGATGAGCAAGAGGATCCCAATGATTACTGTAAAGGTGAGCATTTGCCTGTTTAAGATGCTGGATTTTCAATGGAATCAAGGAATCCCCTCCATTTCCCATTTGCTGTAGAGAATGACAATAGACTCCCTCTTACATTAAGAGTACTTTGAAACTGCATGATGATAACATTTTTCAAGCCAACATGAAATGGAGAAGGTGGTCTCCAAGTTTTCCTCTGTTGTCAGCCAAGATTTGAGTTACAGAGCTGTTTTTAATGTATAAGTTTAAAGCTGTTAAATTTTCCTCTGTGCCAGAGGGCTTTCAATATTGATAAAAGCAAGTAGGCATCTAATTATTATTTGATTTCATTGTAAAAGGGACACTTTCAAATCCTTTTCATATTCTTCAGTCTTCTTTTGAAGATCAGATCATTATCTTGATATCCATTCTTCAGAAAAATTTGTTTCTGTAAATAGTCTTCCCCTGTTTCTCGGAGCAGAAATGAAATATAGAGCAAATGAAAACACCAAATCACAATTTCTTCTTTTTGTTCTGTTTTCTGCCAGTTCCATCTTTGGCTTCTCATGTTTTTGCTTCTGTGATGGAATCCCCCTGTATAGTCAGTAGCTTGAGAGATATGAAAGGTGCAGAAGAGACTTTCCTGTTTTCAGAGTGCCTTTCAGGCCAGGAGAACCGTTTGGGTCTTGGGTGCAGTACCTCTTTCACGTTCTAGGGTCAGAGCATACAAAAGCAATGCTGATATTTAGCTGGAAGATTCTGTTACCATCACAGCCTGTGTTTTCCAAAGGTGGCCAGCCTAGCAGACTTTAGGTGTTTTCAGTGAAGAAATATTTTGTGGTGCTGCAGTGATTGTGATGCTTGTTCCCCACACCCGTTCTCTGGTTGTTGTGTTTTCCCAGGGGGTTACCACCTTGTGAAAATAGGAGATCTCTTCAATGGGCGTTACCACGTGATTAGGAAGCTTGGATGGGGCCACTTCTCCACCGTGTGGCTGGCTTGGGATATCCAGTAAGTGCTCCTGTTCCAGCTGGTGTTCCTGCCAGGAATGCACAAACCTTAGCAGAAAACATCCTTTTAGATAAAAACACAAAAGCATTAGCTGTCCACATCCTAGCACAGAAGTTTCTTCTGATAGTGTGCATCCAAGTGTGTGGGAGGGACTTAACAGGACAAACCATATCTGTGGGAAGAGTTGTGTTCAGTCTCTGGCCTATTATTTCATATTTTGAGAAATGACTAACACGAATCTTTTGTTAAAAAAAGACTCAAAGACAACCTTTGAATATTTAAGCCTTATTTTTCTGTGATGTGTGAAATAAACTCTCTTGCATGCAAAAGAATTGGAATAATCCTGGAGAATAAGTTCTTTGTACGAGCATTAACAGTTCCCAATTTAATTGCCATGTGTGCACAGAGGGAGGAGATTTGTGGCAATGAAGGTGGTGAAGAGTGCAGAGCACTACACAGAAACAGCCCTGGATGAAATCAAGTTGCTGAAATCGGTGAGTCCCCGAGTTGGGCTCCATTTTATTCTACTCTTTTTTTTCCATTTTGGGGAGTTTACATTTGTCACATGCTTGATATTTCCAGCTCATCAAGAATTTGTGTAGGAGCCAAACAGTGCAGTGGATCTGAAATAATAACCTCTTTCTCTGCAGGTCCGCAACAGTGATCCAAATGATCCAAGCAAAGAGAGAGTTGTTCAGTTATTAGATGACTTCAAGATTTCAGGAGTGAATGGTTCCCGTATCCTTTTGTGGAATAAAAGCCAAGAATTGCAGAAAGATGGGAGTTGCTTGGGCAGCTGCCCTGCTTTGGCAAGCAATGCCCAGGCACCCCTTTCCCTGCCCAAGGAAACCTGCTGTAGAAGGATCTGCCTCCAAACTGCCTGCTGAGCTCAGATCCAGAGTGATGATTCAGTCTGGTGTAATTTGTGTCAGCACTTCTTGGTTGTGCTTTTAATGTTCTGCCACCAATTTGTGAATCAGGACTGAGTGGCTGTGTCAGAGGTACCTTTGAGATAGGACAGCCCATCTATCTCAACCCCTCAATTTTGCAAGCAGCCTGTTAATGACCTGTTATTTCAGTAAACCAGTACAGCATCTTAAAAACAGTGGCTGAAAATAGCGAGTGAGCCATCTATGACTTGAAAATAAGCTTGGTTTCTAGTTATAGAAGCATCTTACTTTGTAATTTATCAGCATTGTTAGGGTGTTTGCAGTGTATTGCTTTGACAGTGGCCTGTAGTTCTGGGAACAGCCCTCTCATAGGCAGTGACTTGTAGCAAGTGGCAATAATGGGTCCTCAGAACTTGAAAGTTGGACTTCTGTGCATTGTTTTCACTTTGAGATAAGTTAAATTTTATTTCAGTGAGAATTGCTGGGCTGCTTGAGAGAATTGAGCTGTAGATTATAAACAGTGGACCCATAATGCATTTTCTCTAACTTTTTTTCTCAGTAAATGTTGATTTGAGCTTATATTTCTTCCACTCTTGTGAAATATGTGCTTTCTGCCAGTGTAGATAAAAAGCAGCTTAATAAACTCATAGAAGTTTGGCTTCTAAAACAAGGGCACTGTACTGAATATGTCACTGGAGTGACTGTAGCTGTTGAGATCTTAGAGCTAAAAAGCAGATCACATAATATAGTTGAAATCTAGGCTTGTCAAAAGTTTGTTTTGCTGGTAAAGAGGCAAAGGAGGGCGAAGAAAGTGACTTTATTGTTCTGAAGATTACTTACGAAATGGAAATTTTATTATCTTTTCAGGTAATTCTGGTACAGAGAGATCTGGCATCGAGTTTTGCCTGGGGCAGAAGCGTAGGCTGTTCCAAAACATACAGTAAATACTAATGTACATTTGTGCAACTGGTTTCCACTCAAAGCAGGAGGTTGCTGCTGCTGCAGTGGGACCTTTGTGCAGCTCCATCCCTCTGTATTTTATTTTGTTTTAGGTAATGGCACTGTTGTGTAGGATCAATGATGCTGTTGAGGAAGGCAGCTTTTCCAAGCTGTGTCAGAAGGATGAGGGTTCTTTAACATAAAGTGCCCAACTGGTATGGATTCCTTTTGATCCTCAGTCCTGGGAATTCGGGGCTCCTTGGGTCTGGATGTCTGGGTTTTTCCTTGATTCAGTTCCAGATATCTGTATGGTGTTTGAAGTTCTAGGGCATCATCTGCTGAAGTGGATCATCAAGTCAAATTATCAGGGTCTTCCACTCCCTTGTGTCAAAAAAATCATCAAACAGGTAAGTTCCAGTTCTGACAGCACTCTTCCTCTTGACCCAGTTAAATCTCTTTCACTGATCTTTCTCAGATCCAAGGAAACAAAAGTTAAAAATCCATGATATCTCCTTCATGCAACAAAATATTCTTGAGTTAGTGCTTCCTTTCTCTACTGCAAATCCCTTCTGCTGCAGATAGTTGTTTTCTGACACTTTAACTGTGATGGTTTTTGCTTTTAACCTATTCTTACCTCATAAGTGAAGTATTTTTTTAAAGCTGTCACAGTAAGCACAGTGCTTAATGATGGGAAGAGCAAGAGAAACTGGTTCTCCCTACTGGGTGGTTGCCTAAGAAGAAACACCTTTCTACATGGGAGGTGCAGGGGAGGAGAAAAGTGTGATTTTATTGTAGAGTATTAAAATTAGATTTTTACCTGTGGTAAGTTAAGTTATGAGGGTAAATAAAGTATTTTTAAATGGTAGCTGAAATCTGTATGCAAATCTCTTTTTTTTGTGGAACTGGGTAGTAACCACTGATCACACCAGCTCTAACCTGCAGTATTCTCCAACACACAAACCCTTTCAGGTTCACTGGCCATCCTAGGCACTTTTGCATTTTCACTTTGCTCTCAGTTAGACTGTCTAATGGTTGACTTCCTTCTCCCTTGCCTGCAGGTTCTTCAGGGTCTGGATTACTTGCATACAAAGTGTAGAATCATCCACACAGATATAAAGCCTGAGAACATCCTGCTGTGTGTGAATGACCAGTACATTCGCAGGCTGGCTGCAGAGGCAACAGAGTGGCAGAGATCTGGGGCTCCCCCACCATCTGGCTCTGCAGGTGATGTATTTTTTTCTTTTTTTTTTTCCCTGAAAATTGATGCAGTTTCTCCCACATACCCCCAAATCATCACTAAGGAAAACTTCCTGAGTACAGTGGAACAATAATGCAAGTAACCTTTGAAAACCTGAATGTAAATTGGGAAATTAGTCATAAATTGTAACTCAGATGACAGGGAAGGCAGTTTGTGTCAGAAAACAAGAGGGAGGATAAATGCACTGGAGCCTGCTTTTAACAACAGCTGACCTGGCACTGGTAAAGTCAGTCTTGTGTAGCACAATGTTGATGCACTCAATATAGAACTGGTGTTAAAATGTGGCAAAATTCTCACATTTCCTTCAAAAGTTTATTACCTTTCATTGCATGGTGCTGGAAATGCATTTGATGAGAGTTTCAACAAGATGAGTTACCTGGTGTCAGTTTGCAGAAGTCTGGAAGACTGTAACAAAACCAGCTTCCTTGACATGCAAGCATCCTTAAAGATCTGAGGGCAAATTCTCTTGTGTTCCTTCTCAGAATATCTATCTGTAGCTGTGTGTGCTTTTCAAAAACCACTGCAGTGTGTATTGGAAGGCTCTGTCAGTCATAATCTTACAACACCAACATTGAGCTGAACTGATCGCTGCTTATCTTAGCTTAAGGAAGCTCCCTGAAGTTTGGTATTTTAATGCTTTGATTTGCATTTTCATTTGGGTAGGATGCATAATACATGCAGTAAATGAAGCTACATGACAGGAAGTTTAAGTCTTTGATATCAGTCAAGCGAGTCTCCTGTCTGAAACTTGAATTATGCATTTGATCATTTAATGTTTTTATCATTTTTTATTGTTGTGTTTTTGTAGAGAAATGAGCCTTCAAAATCACATTTGCTGATATAATTAAAATGTTGTTATCAGATCACATAGGAAATATGTACCTTAACATCAGAATGCAGTTGCACTTTTTGAGTATAGCCATACTGATTTACTGATCTTTCTTTCCCTTTCAGTGAGCACTGCACCACAGCCAAAACCAGTAAGTGTAATAGCTTTCATCTGTAAGTATGCATCTACTGATTGTATCTCCTGCATTGTTCCATAATCCAGTCAGCATTAAGAGAAAGCAATCTCATATCAGAAAAAAAAAAAGTGAGATTTGTGTTTGGCATAGGCATCAGGTTCAATGCTGTCTTGGACTTGTAAATGGTATTAGCTCATTTATCACCAGAACAAGGAGTTCTTGTGGTGATCTCAAGGTCTGCTGGGAAAGTTACAGTTCTGTGGAGTCTGAGATCCCCCTCACTTGGAGAATAATGTAGGTTTTTCAGGTCAGAGCAAAAATGCACTGGTAAGAGCCATAGACAGGTGGTTCAAAACCCAGAATAGCTCCTTTTTATCTGGGAGAGGAGCTGTCTCCAGCATTTTCATCACAGACTGCTTCCTCAGCTCTAAGATAAATTAAACCTTGGTGCATTTTAAATTTACTGAAGTATAAAATGTTAAGTCCAATTTCTCTGCTTGCTTCTGTGTAGGCTGACAAAATGTCAAAGAATAAGAAAAAGAAGTTGAAAAAGAAGCAGAAAAGACAGGCTGAGTTGTTGGAGAAGCGAATGCAAGAGATAGAGGAGATGGAGAAGGAGGCAAACCCTGAGCAGACACAGCCTGAACAGGAGGAAGAAGCTCAGACTCCTCTGGAAATGGTCGTAAAAGTCAGTCCATCAGAGGAAAGTATCAGCAAAAAGCCAGGTATGGACCTAAAGCATTGCCAAGATGGCATGGACAGTGTTGTCCATTTACTCATGGGTGTGAGGAGGGAGTACCTTTAGCAGAGGTGGCTGTTGTCATTTCACCTGTTTGCTCTGGGTTCTGCTGAGGCTGGGAAATCTCCTGTTAGAGTCTGAGTGAATGGCTGTGTTCAGTTACATTTACAGTACTCCCTACCTCTCAGGGTGCCCTTGAACATCTTCCAGCTGTTTATTAAGACATACTCTGCCACATTCTCCTTTTCCCCTCTTGCAGCAGAAGCCCTTGGACAGGAGCAATCTAATCTCATGGAAAGCAGCATGGAAAAACCTGCAGCAGAAGTGAACTGCAACGGAGTGATCCCAATGACGGACTTGACAGACTCTGGCAACGAGGGCTCTGTGCGACTCGAGGACGACCTCCACAATGCCAATGACTGTGGCAGTCAGCCTCTCCTACAGAAGACTGAGAGCTTGCACAGCTGTAATTTCAGTCAGCACAACAGTGACTCAGAGAACAGGCCCCAAGAAGCAATGTCGGACTTGTTTGTGCCCTTGGCCCCAGAGGATTCCATGGTGTGCCAGCCCACGTCCAACCAAGAGCAGGAGTTAAGTGAGCAGGGGATCAACAATTTTCAGGAAAGCATCAGGACAGAGATCCCTTCAGAGGATGAGAATGACAATAACAGCCCGACAGACAACAAAGGTATAAGAGGAACCTTGTAAGAAAGGGCTCCTTGATGTGGGAGATTTCTTTACAACACTTTTGGCAACTTAAAACTCTATTTCATATGAATAGAAACGTGCATTTTGTAGGCTGAAGTGATCAGAACCACCTGTTTGAGAGTTTTCCTGCTAGGAGTAATTAACCTGACAATCATACTCCAAGATGTTTGCTGTTTGTAGCTGCCAGTTGTAGTTGTACCTCAGTTTTGACTTTTGAGTGCATAAATACTCCTACTTTTTAAAAGCATCTATACCTTTGGTTTTCAGTGGAGGAACATTTCCTCCTTTGAATCAGGTGTTGCTTATGTCATTTTCATTAAGCCTACAGATTGTTACTTGCTGCTAAATTAAGGGATAGATATGTTCAGTGTGTTCTGACAGTTTGGTTCTTAATATGGAGCAAAAACAGTAACTTCTGTTACTCAAGACGTGTAAATGTTTTCCCAGAAAATACAGCCTGAAACAAAGCTCATACAGTGTAGGGAAAGAAACCCAACTTCTTTAATGCTTTTATTTAAATATGATTTTCTTCAGAGTGGAAAAAATGTGTCTTGTCAGCTTAGGAGAAAATAAGACATGAAATAATGTACAGCAATTTTAACACATTCTAGGTGTGTTAAAAATATGAATTGGTAAAACTGCATTTTTGCATCTTTGTGTCCCTGCTAGGTGATATATATCTGCTTGGAGAAGGAGGGTAAAACTACCATTTGTACTTACTAAAAAAAGTATTCTAACATTTTCTTGCCAGAGTACCACTAGGGGAGTTATATGGATGAAAAGTAACAAGAGAAATTTAGATTTTGAAACTTGAACTGCACTTTGCTGGATGCCTCTGCTAGGTTACTGACATCTTTTGCTTCTCACAGCTCTCTCCCAAATTTTCAGCTTCAAAGTCTCCCAAATTTTAGGTTTAGAGGTACAGCTGGATGTCATTTAGTGACTTAATACTTTTGCTCTCCATTGTGTCATTCAATTTTCCCAATATATCCTTTAGCTCTTGCAATTGTGTTGCAGCAGTGAGTGATGGGTATGTCAGAAAGATGCTGTAACATGGGGACTCTTCCTTCAAAGATTTAGGAAGGCTTAAGGGGGGTTGTGAGGTTTGTTTTGTTTCTGGCAATGCCCTTACTTCAACAGGGGTTTTTTGGGTTTTTTTTAATATAGACAGGCTGTGCAAAAAATGCTGGGAAATAGTCACTGTTGCATATGCTTATTTATCCTTCTGCTTAATGACACCAGTTGGGTCTTAATGATGCTGTTGATAGTGCAGAGTGATGCTCATTTTTATACCCAGCCATCAGGGAGGGAGCAGTTCTGATCCATCAGGAAAACTTCCTGGCTGGGGGGAGGTTGATAGGATTTGGGTGACAGATGGTGACACTGCCTATGTAGCTTTAATCAGCTGTTGTACACATTGCCTCTAGGAAAATCAGCTGCTGGGAATTTCCTTCTTAATCCTCTTGAGCCCAAGAATGCAGATAAGCTCAAAGTGAAGATAGCTGACCTAGGAAACGCCTGCTGGGTGGTAAGTTTAGTCTTTTCACATTGACTTTTTAAAGCTGCAGATTCAGTCAGTTTGCCAAGATGGAAAATAATCTGTAAAACACATCCTTAGACCTGGCTGTGAAAGCAGTGACAGCTTGAAACTATGACAGGGAAAAAAGAGGTGAAGCAGGGAAACAAAGAAAGAAATCCTCTAAACACAAGATTTCAGTCCCATGCTTTGGGTGCCTCACTGGCATTTGATTATTTCTTATAGGGCTGTGAGCCATGTCACACAGAGTGTAGAAATCTGCTCATCTGAAACTGCTGAAGGAGTTTCCCAGTCCCCAGGAGAGCTACAAGGTTACAAACAATTGCTCTGATGTGCTGGTTCTGTAGCTTGTCAGACCATTGCAGTGCATTCACAAGCACAGGAAAGGGACTCACACAATAAAACTCCCAAGTCTTATTCTTTGATGGTTGTGCTGTGCTGCTTTCAAATGTCTCACATTTCAAACAGAAGAAATATCTCTTTTTACTTGGCTTCTAAAATGGCAGATTACTTCAGATCTGTTGGGAGAGATGAATCTTAACTCAGAATTGCAGTCAGGCCTGGCAAGGTGATTTCTCACACTGGTGTTGCTTATCTGCTTTAAGGTAGCAGGACCATGGCCTGTCTGCAGGACTGGGTAGGAGATGCTGCAGAGTCTTCCTTTATTCTGTTTTTGTGGCTTGCTTTCCTCTAAATTGCTGCACTGTTTCACTTGAGGAGGAGTATCTCATGTAGAGCATTTAAACAGCACTTGCAGGAATATAAGGAAATAGTTAATGAGGATGTAAAATGCTGTTGAAATGTAATGATAGTGAGCTTTGACCTACTCTGGCCTTCCAGGCTGTTGATTCTCCTCTTCTAAGCAGTCTTGAGCTGTTCAGTAAAACATTTCTTCTCTTTAGCACAAGCATTTCACTGAAGACATCCAGACAAGGCAGTACCGGTCCCTGGAGGTGTTGATAGGCTCAGGGTACAACACCCCTGCTGACATCTGGAGCACAGCCTGCATGGTGAGTTGTGCCAGTTGGGGATGTTCCTCCTCTCTGCTCTGCCCTCTGAGCTGCTGAGGGACTGGCAAAAATCCCTTACAAGTGTTCAGTCAACTTCCAGACTTGCTGAATAATAGGTTTCCACATCAGAGTTGGTTTTATTTATCTTTTTTTTTTTTCTCCACACATGTCTTTCCTTTTGAAAGTTTTGTTGTCCAGCATCAGCAGATTTCAGATATGATTGTACTTTGCCATCGTGCTTTCTGGAAAAACAGGACAACCAGGCAATTCTGAACATAATATCTTTTTATATTAAAAAAAAAGCCCTTCTGCTGCATCTAGCACTGTTTCACACGTGCCTTCAGTATAATTTCTAATTTGAATCATCCTCTGCAAGTTTGGAATTGATGTTTAGTCTGAGTAATGCTGAGATGAGGCTGAAGCTGTTCCTGTAACAGCTGGCAAGCGTAGAATGTGGCAATGAAAAAAATCAGTCAAGCCAGTTACTGCATGTGCCTCTTCTTCAGTGTCTCCACTCTGTCTTCTACAAATCAAAGCTTGGGTTTTAAAATTTAAGCTTGGAAAATAGACATTTTTGCTGTCTTGGAAAACAAGCTGGGATTTTGATGAATGTGGTGAAAGAAAATACAGTAGGGTCATGTTTTCTCTGCAGAGCATGTGGCCAGAATTACACAGTGTGCCTGATTCAATTGTTTGGCACCAGCAGTTCATAAAGAAAACTGAGAATACAGAAGGTCAGGGGTAATGTTCTGAGTACAAGTGAATGCATAAAGGGTGAATGTCTTACAGAATTTAGGAGTGGTGAGTTGAAATGAGTGCAGATGTTTTTCTCATTTAAAACCTGTTTTCATCTCTACAGACAGATGTTCAGAGATGAACTGTTTGAAAAACATGGGAAAATTGGGGAGAGGGAAGAATCCCAAAAAATCTCAAGCAAAACAAACTGAAAATACCAACACCAGAAACTATAGTTTGGACATGGTGTTGTTTTTGCAAAACTCTAAAGAGGAAAAGGAAAGGCTAAGCATGTGAAATACTTAACTTTGTGGTTAACTGGTGGTCCTGCACCCAAAATTCATCCCAGGTGTGCCTATCATGTTTTTAATGCAGTTTTTAAAGTGTTGTGAAGTCACTGCACATTTTAGGCTGTAAGGGAGTATTTAAGATTATAGCTATTGACTGCAGTTTTGCAGGTTATTCTTTCCCACTGCTTTGCTTCTGGCCCACAGAGATTTGCAGAGTCAACCTGCAGCACATCTTAGATTGTTTTGAAGTGATTTAATGTGCTCATTTCTGTTTGTTTAGGCCTTTGAGTTGGCAACAGGGGACTACCTGTTTGAGCCTCACTCTGGGGAAGATTACTCACGAGATGAAGGTCTGTTTGTCTCAGTTTTTCCTTTTTAAAGTGGGGCTTGAAATCCAATGGTTGCCTCTTCAAAATGAGCCTTGTCTTACAAATCAGCAATGCAAAAGCTCCTTGCAAAAAGATGATTTACCCAAATCAGCAGCAGCTGTGTTCAAGCCCCTGCAGTAAAACTCTGTGCAACAAAGTCCATGCTCTGGTTCTGGTGTTTTGCGTTCCTCTTGCTGCTGGATTCTTTCTCTACCTTGTGTCTCAAACTGATTGTGCCTCAAATTGCCCATATTTGTTTTCCCCTTCCCCTTGTCTTTAGTGTAACCTGGTTTGAGGTGGGTCTCCAAAGTAATTTTTAAGGGATAGTGTCTTTATCCTTATATCCCAGAGCATGAAACTAGCATAGTGAGGTTTTGTGTGGATGAATCTCATTGTCTTTTTGGGTTTCTTTTTATTTTTCACGTGCAGATCATATTGCATTGATCATAGAACTTCTGGGAAAAATACCTCGCAAGCTCATTTTGGCAGGAAAATATTCCAAGGAGTTTTTCACCAAAAAAGGTAAAAGAAAACAAAGCAAATATCACTTTATCCCCTCCTCCCTTGCCCAAATACACAGGAGTGTCTTGCTGGAAATGCCTGCTAGAAATAGATGCCAGCAAAGATGGCATCTTTAAGTCTTCCCTTTGTTTTATGAAATGGTTTATCACTAAACCTGCAGCTAAATGCAGGGCATTCTTGTCTTACTCCTAAAAGCATCCTACACCCTAGTGCTCAGCATCTTGGTGTAGATCAAATGCAGCAGGTAGAAGAACAGCACAGTAGATGTTTTGTCCAACTTGATGTGGTTTTATTTAGCTGATCTCTGTCAGGTAGAGGTGGGAACTCACTTTTGAAGGCTTTTCTAGACTGCTTGACTGCATTTGTAGCATGCCAGGCACCTTAAATAGTGGCCTCATGAGCCATGTTGCTCAGAGCACAGAACACTGTCATAAAGTCCTGAGTTCCCCTGAAATGTATTGAGTAAAAAAATTAGGTTTTTACCTAGTTTAATGATTCTTTTTATAAAAACAAGCCCTTCTTTATTAGTAGTGTTATTGCTTTCTCAAACAGTGAGTGCTCCATGCATTGCATATATTCCAGAGTCAGTGGCACAGTTTATCTGTCTTGTCAAGCAGCATAATTGGTGATTTAATGAAGTTAATATTTGCTGATAGGGGAAATGAAATAGTAGGAGGTGAAAAAAGAACCCTTTGAGGAAGTACATTTCTATAGCAGGCTTCTAAAGCAGATAGAAAAGGGGGTTTAATGTAATTGACTTCTCCTTGCTCCCTTCAGCATGTCATGTTTAGCTGTTCAGCCAATTTTAGTGACGTGCTCTGTTCCTATATCTTGCACTTAACCTGTTTGTCTTGGGTTTTCAGGTGATCTGAAGCACATCACCAAACTGAAGCCCTGGGGCCTTTTTGAAGTGTTGGTGGAAAAATATGAGTGGTCCCAAGATGAGGCAGCTGCATTCACAGACTTCTTACTCCCTATGCTGGAGCTGATCCCAGAGAAACGAGCCACAGCAGCAGAATGTCTCAGGCACCCCTGGCTTAACTCCTAGAAGCTTCCAAGCAATGCCACAACCTTATACTCTGGTTTACAGCATAGCCTACACACACAGCTGCCCTTTCCCAGATCCATTTTTCTCCTTGTTCACTTTCAGTGTGGAGTTCTTCCTTCAAGGCTTCCAAGATTTTAGATAAATCTAACCTGTTCTGCTGAGTTTGTTTGTGTGACTTAATGGGGACTCTCCTCAGCCAGTGGGCATCATCTGTGTTTTTGCCTTGATTGGGCTTCACCAAAGACTAATTGACTAGAATAAGAGATTTTTCCTCAGTCTCCTCACTGTTAGGCACCGTGTGTGACAAATGTGAGCTCACCAGTGCTTGGATGTCTCCCTTAGCTAAATTCCAACTCTCCTTTCTTCCCATGAAGATCTCACTGACTCAGGAGTCAATTTTCCCACTGTTGGTCCAGTAGCTACTGATGGGGTGAGAAGTAACAGTTGGCATCAAGGTGGTGCCCAGATCCTTGTTAGAGCAAAGACCTTGAAATCCTCCATCACTCTCTAGGTGTCTACTGTATTCTTTGCTTTCCTGTCAGAAACGTTTATTTAGTTCTAGCTGCTTTTGAAAAAGCTTTTTAAACCTAGGTTTTAGTATCCTTTATTTCTTCCTCCAAAGTGCCCCGTCCATTTACTTTTTCTCCTTCCCTGTGCCCTTGATAGTCAGAATAGTTTCTGGATTTGGTGATGTTTTCTACTTCAACACCTGTGACTAAAAGGTGACAAGCAAAATAAGCAAAAGCTGGAACTGACTCAACGCACAACCCTCAGCAAACAGATGGGTGCACCCTCAGCCTGCAGAGAGAGCCTTACTGCAGGCAACTCTCAACATTATAGTGAGCCATAAGTTTTTGGGGTTTTTTATCCCTTACTGGCACTTTTTTGCCTTGCTTGAGGTGATATTCATGAGAGATTGGCTTTCACTGATGCAGTCTGCTCTGACTTTTCATTTTTGACCATTCACTTTTGTTTCCAAGGGAAGGGTTGCAGCACCTGTGTCACAGCCATGCTGCAGCCCTGGACTTTGAAAATCAGCACTTGAAATTCCGGTGTAAAGGTTTCTTTTAATTTGCTTCAGGTGCAGGCCTTCAGAAATAACTTCCCAGGATGGGACTGCCTTTTATTTTCTGGGCCATTAGCACAAGAAGAGAGCTAGCAGAAGTGGAAGAGAGCTGACTTTTCCACGTAGATACTGGATTAGAAGCTGTTACTAGAGTTACCCCGAGTAAAAAATGTTCTATGGGGTTTCTATGTAAACTTCTCAGAGGAGGTTTGGCTATAATGGGTTAAATGGATAATTTTAATTAAAAGTTAAACAACTGTGGCATTTGATAGTTCTATGATGGCTTCTTCTAGACATGCCCATCCTGTTACAGGTTCAGTGCATCCCATTCTTCTCTAAGCAAGATTTGACAGCATTGAGACTTCAGAGTCACTTCCTTACTCTGGACCAAACGGGCCTTTGGATTTGTGGTGGCTTGCAGAGAATAGAAGTTGCTGGAGACCATGCAGATGCTATCCAAGACAATTTCCATTGCCAAAGCTGCCAAGACCACTGTTCTGTGTCACTTCTGTGTGTGTGTTTGGGAATTGTGGTTCATAAGGATCACTCACAAACCAGGTCATTTAATTCACTTGAACAGAGTTTCTCCAGTTCAGAGCCTGATTTGGCTTATTTATGCAAATCATGCTGCATGTTTAGTGGTAGATCAGGTTCTCTATGCATATAATAAAAAAAAGGAAGGCAGTTAACATACCAAAAAATGTTTTAAACTGCTGAGTTAACCTTTTCATTTGGTTGGTTTTTTTTTCCTTTCATCTGGCATTTTCCAGTTGTGGGTCACTTCTGTATCTGTTACAGGAGGACTGCAGACAGTACTGGGTTCCAACTGACTGTGAAGATACATTGGCAGGGCAAACAGTTCCTGTGGTCTTGAAAGCTCACCCAGTCCTGCCTCCTGGCTGATGAAGGAACGTTTCCCAGAAGGGGTCTGCACTCTCTGACTGTTGAAAGCCCCTGCCCATCCTTCCTTCCCTTCCCTCTGCCAGCCCTGACTGGAGGAGGGTTTTTTTTACCTTGATAGCCAAGGCTAGAGCCAGCTTGTGAGTTGAAGACCTGCAGAAGCAGCTGTCATGATCCAGTCTTGTACCGTCTGCTCGTTCACTTGGGGTTTGTTCCATTTCCAAATTGCCATGAAGTGCTCACACTAAAGGATTTGTACTTGCTGTGTCAGTCTAAAACCTGAAGGAAAATACATTTTTATTCTTTCTACTTGAGTGCTTTGTCTTTTTTTCTCCTTTGTGAAAGCCCTACAATAAAAAGATTATTTGATAACTGAGCCCTAGTCTTCATACATTCCCCTTGTAATTCTGTTCTCAGTCAAGGGCTCAGGGATGGAATTTACTTCACTAGTGAGCACTCAGTTTTGATTTCCAGAATGAGGTAGGTAAAGATTTTGTTGCTGGTGTTGTGATCCATTTTAAAAAGGGGGAGAAGAGTAAAAAATAGGATAACTCTGCTGGAATTTTTCCATTCTAAAATGCATTTTTCTTCAAGTCTGTCATATCTCTGCTGTCTTATCCAGCCAAGAGTCTCAATAAAACCTTCCCCAACACTTTTTTAGAGGAAAGCATAAAACTGGAAGGTACTTGTTAGAACTGAACTGAATTGGGTGCTGCAGGAACCAGCAATTTACAGTGAGTAAAGATGAAAATTATAATGCACGCTGATTTGGGGCTCTGACCAGGTAAGAGCTGCTTTGTCTTCTGCAGAAATGGGCTGTGCTAAGGGCTGCCATGGGTGGCTGTTGGATGGGATGGGAGATGATGGCTAAATCACATTAATTGGGTGGTGCAGGGAGTTGATGCTGACTGGCACCATCTGCTGTGCTTTGCAGGTGCTGTCCTAGACCTGCTGCAGCCCAGCACATTGGTTTCTGGTTTTGCTGTTTGGTTTTCTTTTATTTCCCAGAAAAGTGCGCTTTTCCAGAGGTTGTATTTGGTTATTGTTTCCCAGAGCAGCAAACTGATTCATGGCTCAGCTGGGAATTGGGCTGTCATGGTATTTTTCCAGTAAAAAGGGCAACTTGGAATATGGCAGAGGGTTTCCTCTGCCCTCAGGAGATGAGCACAAAACCCAAAACACTGATGTTTTGGTGGTGTTGTTTTTTTTTTTTAATTCATGAGTAATTTCCTTGAAAGAAGGTGTACAAACCCCCCAAAAGCAGCAAATTGCCATCCTTGCCCTCTTGTCCCTCTTACTTATGGACTCAAAAACTTATGTCCATTTTGGGCCCTTCCCACCAAATAAGCTCCACAAGAGCTGTGAGCCAAGAGCAGCTCCATGGGTGAAGGAAACAACTGTAGAAAATCCACAGAATTTGGTAAGTATAAGCTTCTTAGAAGAGTCACTTCAAAGAAAAGGGCTGATGGAAGAAGAGCTCTGGATGTCCCTGGGAACAGAAAGAGTAAGTCAGCTGTTGGGAAATGGAGTGTGACTTCAAATTTTATGCTTCTTTTATTTTGCACTTGGCAAGGGTTTGTGCTTTCCCAGTTTTGGGAGGCAAAGCAAAGGCTATTTCTTCTTTAACCACAAATAAAACCAATGTGACTCCAGCACCAAAATCAGCTGTCAATCCTTTGGTAATCAGAATGCAATAGTGACATTGTGAATGCTGGGAATATTAAAAATCTGTGTGGGTTATCACTTACGTGTGATCAGCTCTGTCAGTCATTTCCCTCTTCTGTAAAACAAAAAGAAAATTGCAGAGTTAGTGTGTAAAACTGAAAGGATGAGTGTGTTTTGCAGGTTTGTTTTCAAAAAGGAATACATTTAAAACAAGATGAGGAGAAAGCCCCAGAGGCCTGGGAAAGGGGATCTGGGTGAATTTGGGCTCCTGCCTTTTCTCCATCAGTTTTCTGCCTGCTGCTGGCTCTCCATCCCTACAGAGCAGTGTGTGACTGTGGCAGGGATGAAGCCACCCACCATCCACCCAAACATCAATGACCTTGATGCCTTAAGTTTGAGCTTTCATATTTTCCAGATTCTGTACTGCATTAGTGTATAACACTGAACTCCATATAAAGTGTCAGCAAGTTCTCCTCACAGCTGAGTCACACACAACAATCCTTTTCCAGCCCCAGAACCAAGGACAGGCTGCAGCTTCAGCCCCAAAAAGTGCAAACAGAATTGAGGAGAGCAATCTGGGAGGATAGGATTGCATAGCCTGGAGCTGGAATTGGACAATTAACCCCAATATGGAAATGGACCAAAACTTATAAAAGTGTGAAAACTCGTGACACACCATCCATCTTGGGTGGAGCCTCAGCCAGGCTCTTGTACTGCCCAGGGTGGATCCTGTGTAGGCCTTTTAATAAATCCCTGCTTTATTCCTTTAACTCTGTCCTGTTGCAAGAACATATAAGTTTCTCTGCATGCAAACCTGCAGAAAATTCTTCCCATAAGAAAACATCTTTTTACTGTCTTTGTACAAGTTTCTGTAAACAAAATCTCTAAGTTATGTTTCAAAACCATTTATATTTCTCTACCTATCTCCTAATAATAAAAAATGAGAGTTTTCTTCCTTTTAACCTATAAAGTAAAAAGTTGTTATCTCTAATTGTATAAACTATTCTAGTATTCCTTAGACGGAGCTAGAAACAAAAACTTCAAATACTCCAGATTGAGCAAATAATAACCCAAATCCTTTATATTATAAAATCATGTTAATAAATCATATTTAATCTTCTAATATTATTACTAAAAGTCCTTTATCAATACACAAAGCACAACAATACTGTCCAATCTCTGTTCCAGGCAGCCTCTCAAGGCATCACGCTGTGGAGCTGGAACACTGTTCAGGAGTGTTGTTAGAACATATTATAAGCTTTTCTGTGTGTAAACCTGCAAATGAATTTTCCCATGGGAGAACATCCGTTTGCTGTCTTTTACTTTGTATAAGCTTTCTGTAAACAAAATATCTGTGTTTGTTCTTCAAAGACATTGAATTGCTTTGCTTGTCTCCTGAGAGTGGGAGAAGGAGCTGAAGGACTTTATCTTTCTAATATTGTAAGCATTCTAAGAGATTCCTGTACAGAGCAGTGAAGAAAAAAGCATCTGAGCTCTGTACCTGGGCACATTATAGCCCGAATACTCTGATTATGGAGTCATTTTAATAAATCATATTTAGCCTCCTGAAATTATTGTCAAGAGTCCTTTGTTAATGCCTGGACCATGGCAATACCTGTGCCCACCCCTGGCTGCCTGGCATCCCCTGCCTGTTCCAAGAACTTATTAAAAGTTTCTCTGTGTGCAGGCCTGCAAGAAAATTCCTCTCATGGGAAAGTATCCTTTTGTTGTCTTTTTACTCTGTATAAGCTTTCTGTAAACAAAATATCTGGTGTTCTTCAAGGCCGTTTTAGAATTCCTCTGCCTGTCTCCTGAGAGTGGGAGAAGGCGCTGAAAGACTGCCATCTTTCTGATGCTGTAAGCATTCTAGACTTCTTGTACAGGGCAGCAAAGAAGCAACACCTGAGCTCTGTACCTGGGCACATTCTAGCCTGAATACTCTGATTATGGAGTCATTCTAATAAATCATATTTAGCCTTCTGAAATTATTGGCAAGAGTCCTTTGTTAACGCACAGACCAAGGCGATACAGGAGCAATCCCACTGCCCTCACCTTTGTTCTCCACTTTGAAGTCCGAGGGGAGGAGGTTGTCCTGCCGGTTGCCCAGCACGAAGGCCAGGAAGGAGAGGATGAGGGCGTCCAGGATGCCGATGATGCACAGGATGTAGGCCCAGCGCACGGTGCAGGCGCCCAGGGTGTATTTGTCCGTTTTGTCCCCGCACATTCGCTTCACCTCGCTCGAGTCCCAGCCGTCGGGGTAGATCAGGCACCCGATCATCAGCCCTGTAGCTGCAGGGACAGAATCACAGAATCCCAGAATCACTGGGTTGGAAGAGACCTTTAAGATCATCGAGTCCAACCCAGCCCCAACACCTCAGCTAAACCCTGGCACCCAGTGCCACTTCTGTTGTCTGAACATATTATAAGTTTCCCTGCATGCAGTCCTGCAGAAAAGTTCTTCCCATGGGAAAGCATCTTTGTACTCTGTACAAGATCTTATAAACAAATCTCTGAGCAGTGTTTCAAGGACAGAGGTTTCTCTGCCCTGTCTCCTGATAACAGGAGATGGGGGTTCTTCTTCCTTTCAGCCTATGAGGTGAAAAGTTGTTATCTCTGATTGTGTAAGATATTCTGGCATTCCTTGGATGGAGCTGGAGGCAGCAGCTTCTGTGCTCCAGACTGGGCAGATAATAGCCCAATTCTTTGAATTATGGTGTCATGTTAATAAACCATATTTAGCTGTTGCATGAACATATTATAAGTTTCCTTGCATGCAGGCCTGCAGAAAAATTCTTCCCATGGGAAAGCGTCTTTTACTGTCTTTTTACTCTGTAGAAGTTTCTATAAACAAATCTCTGAGCTGTGTTCAAGGACAGAGGTTTCTCTGCCTTGTCTCCTGATAATAGAGATGGAGGTTTTCTCTCTTTCAACCCATGAGGTGAAAAGTTGTTATCTCTGATTGTGTAAGCTATTCTGGCATTCCTTGGACGGAGCTTGAAGCAGCAGCTTTGAGTGCTCCAGACTGGGCAGATAACAGCCCAATTCTTTTATGAATTCCTTGTATTATAGAGTCATGTTAATAAATCATATTTAGCCTTCTGATATTATTGCAAGAGTCCTTTGTCACCGCAAGGACCACAGCAATACACATCCAGTCTTCTTTTTAAACACATCCAGGGATGGTGACTCCACCACCTCCCCAGGCAGAACATTCCAGAACTTGATCACTCTTTCTGTGAAAAACTTTTTCCAAATATCTAACCTAAATTTCCCTTGACACAGCTTGAGGCTGTGTCCTCTGGTTCTGTTGGTTGCTGCTTGGAGAAAGAGACCAACCCCCACCTGACTACAACCACCTTTCAGGGATTGTAGAGAGTGATGAGGTCATCTCTGAGTCTCCTTTTCTCCAGGGGGACATCAGTGCTCCTGAGCTGCTGCTGATGCCTAAGATTTTTAGCTTTTTATGTTTTACATCTATTCATAGCTTTGTAGGTTGCTGTAGCTTCTAGTATTTTTTCTATCTTTCTTCCCTAGCTTTAGGAGCAGTAAGCTAGCCTTAGAAACACATTCCTAAGTATTGTTTAGTCTTATTCCAAGAAGAGAATCAACTTCAAGAACGTTGTTTTCCAACCATAATCTGGACCAGACATAACAGAAGTGGGGCAAGAGAAATCTCTGGACTGCTTCCAGAGGGTCAGGACCCCAGGAATTACTACCTAACCAACAAACCTTTTAATTGAACAGTGCATGGATACTACAGTACTAATCTACTAACCTTATAAAAATTGTAGAGTTGCTACACCACATGTACTTTTTGCCATGTTGTCCCTGAAAGCTTCCAACAAAAGGTTTGCTTTTATATTCACTCCGATTGGAAAGATGTATTCTATTTTCCAGGCATCAACACTGAAGTGGAGGGAGCACCTGGAGGAGCAAACATCATGCTACAAACACATCAGGTGCTATAGACTTGTCCCTTGGAAGGTGCTGTGGTTGCTCATCCCCGTGGGCTCTGCTCTGCAGCACAGGCAGGGAGGAGCAGGATCCCACAGCCAAGGACGTGCTGCACCAGCATCTCCTGTCTCAGTGTTGCCCAGGCAACGTCTCTGCTCCCTCTGCACAGAGCCCTGACTGTGCCACTCCAATTAAATACCTTCTCCAAACAAAACTGGAATGGGTTTAGTCTGAGCCAGATGGAGACCCTGGCCTAGCGCCTTGCAGCTGATTCCAGCTTAGGGTTTGCTAAGGTAGAGCTGCTGTCAGCAGCAGCTTTGCGGGCAGATTAATTCTGCTTGTTCAGCTGTGGTGGTTCCAGCAGCAGCTCCTCCTGTGGCTGCTCTCAGAGCTCACACACAACCTGGAGAGCTGCTCCAGCCTGGCCACGGGGTCCCCAGCACCTCACCTCTGCAGCTTGGCACCATCCCTAGTGCCAGCAGGTTGCTGAAGGGCAGATCATGCCCCAAAATCTCAGAAATGCCTTTTTCCCCCTCTCAGAGAAATTGTATTTACTGGACAAGAACAATGACTAGGCTTGGGATGAGTTCATATGCAAGGTTTTGGGACATGATTAACAAAAGCCCTTCACATGCTCCACTCTTATTCTGGAAGTAACTGGTGCAGATGTGAGGCAGTCCCTGACTCCTCTCACACAGAAACAACCCCGTGGTGGACAAGCAAATATTTGTCCCTGTCCCTTGTGGACATCTGCAGCCACAAATGCACCTTGCCCCACACCTGTGCCCCTTCTCTGCCACCAGGTGCTCGGTAAACCAGAACCCCCTTCTGGGCCAGTGGCCTTGTCCTTTGCCAATGTTTTATTTTTCCTTGGCTTGGGGACAAGCCAGCAGCAAGGTGAGCAGGCAGCTTCCTTGGTCTGCAGAGAGGATTTCTCTTCATGGAAAAGCAGTTGGTTAACTACATACTCAATAAATCTTCCCTGTAACTAACAGAGAAATTGGGGAAGCAGGAAAGAAATAATTTCTATGAAATTGCACCCTGGTTCAGAGCAAAGGCCAGGAAATGGATCCTCTCTTAGCCTGCCCACTTTTAAAAATAATTCCTAAAATGCAGTACTTGTCCATCTGGCCAGAACTGCCTGTGACAGTTTTCTCTTCCCCCATTCAGAACAACAGCAACAACAACAACAACAAAAAACGTAAAAACCCCAACTAGCACAGCAGTCTCTGAGAGTCTCTGGCTCAAGTACCAGAGCCTGTCTCTGCTTCTGCTCCCCAGGAGGCTGAGCTGCCCCAAGCTTCTTATCTAAATCTTTGCTTGAGCTCGATTCTTTAGCTGGGAACTGAAGAAACCCGGCTGCCTCCTCCCACGGGGTGTCAGGGGGGCTGTGCCCGGGGCTGACATGAATGATTCAGGAGCAGCAAAGCGCTGGGTTGGGTTTCAGCCGAGGCTCCGATCAAACACGAGAGTTGGGTTACCAGGTGTCTCAAGTGCCTTGCGGGAGAGATGGGGAAGGCTCGAGAGCCACGGGGATCGGCAGCAAAGTGAGAAAATGCGAGTGTTGGCACCAAATCAGTCAGTCAGTCCCTCCTCGTGTTTCATTTTCCTCGCGCATTATTCTCTGAGCTCAGGGAGTTACTACAGTGGCTCAGCAAACGTAATTGCCGTCTCCCTGCCTCATTCCTGCAGGATCCCAAACAGAGGACAGCGATCTATGCCTGGGGGGGTTTTGGTGGCTCTGAAGCTTCCCTGCGGCTGAGCAGAAGCAAAGGCGCTGGGAGAAGCTCCCCCAGGCAGGTGGGGCCACAAGGTTTGGCAGCAGCAGCAGCACCCGGGGAAAGCATCACCCGAGTCTGCTGTGGCTCAGCTGCTCTGGAAGGAGTTTTGTACCAAAAACTCCCCACTGGTAACCAGTAAGGGGGAGCAAATGGCATGGAGGTGACACTGGGATCTCCTAACTGGCCAAACCCCCGCCCCCCATCCCCAGCAGAGTCGAGGGCAGAAAGGGAAAAGGGTCGGGCCATGGGCAGCCCCCCGCTCCCCGCGCATCTCCCCGGCCCGCTCACCCGCTGCCAGCTGCATCCAGGCACAGACTTTGTAGACGGTGGCTGCGTTGCAGAAGAAGAAGAGGCTGAAGCAGAGGATGGTGCCGATGATGAGGAAGGTGGAGATGCCTACGAAGAACATGGCAGTTTTGAAGGCACTGGAGGGGATGGTGCCGAAGTCCAGGGGGCTGCCCTTGCAGATGAGCTCACCGGTGAGCGCGTTGCCGATGCAGTAGGAGAAGAGGCCGAAGTAGCCGGCCTGCGGCGTGTCGATGCTGTCGCCGATCCAGTAGGGCTGGATGAAGGTCACCACCATCAGGATGGAGAAGCAGAGCGTGAAGAGGGCCCAGAGCACCCCCATGGCCCGCGCATTCCGCACATAGTTGGTGTGATAGATCCGGGCCGCCTCCTGCGCCGGCAGCAGCTTGGACATGGCGGGGACAGCGACCCCAACCCCAACCCCGGCCCCGGCCCCGCTCCCGGGGCTCCCGCTCCGGCCCCGCCCGGAGGCGGCAGCGGGGGCGGCGGGAGGCTCCGGCAGCGGCGGGACCGCCCCGGGGGGCGGCGGCGAGACCTCCTCCCACCCCCGCCGAGCCGGGGGGGACTGGGGAGGAGCCGGAGAGACCCCGCTCCCGCAGCCGGGGGACACTGGGGAGGAGCCGGAGAGACCCCGCTCCCGCAGCCGGGGGGACTCGGGAGGAGCCGCAGTGACCCCGCTCCCGCAGCCGGGGCGGGTGCCGGAGGAGGCGGGCGGTGCCTTTCGGGATGCGTTCCCGAGATGCTCCCTGGACGAGCCCCGAGGATGTGCCCCGTGTGCCTGGGATGCTCTCTCGGGATGTGCCCTTCGCCCCCTTCGTGTGCCCGAAGACGCACCCTGGGATAAGCCAAATATCCCCAGTGTGCACCCCATGGTGTGTCCTGGGATGCACGCTGTGCCCCTGGGCTGTGCCCCAGAGTGCCCCTGTGCCCTGCAATGCACTCAGGGTTGCACTCTGTCCCCTGCTGTGCCCCCAATAACGCCCTGGGCTGTGCCATGCACATCCTGGATGTGTGTCAGGATGTGCCCATGCCCCGGGATGCGTGTTGGGATGAGACCCAGGATGGGTCTTGACCCCCACCATGTGCCCCAGAATGTGCCAGGGGCTGTGCCATGGCCCCCAGGATCCCACTGGGCTCTGCTGTGTGCCCTGTGATGTGTCCCAAATTCTGTGTCCCCTTGGCTGCTCTCCTCTGCCCTCCCAGCCCGTGTCACCAGGGTCTTCCCACACTGGTGGGGAGCACAAAGGCTGCTGCATCACTGGGCTGCAGGCCTAGGGGACATCCCCACAGCTCCATTGCAGAGAGGGAAATGGCTCATCCTGCCAGCAGGACACAGCGGGGTGTCAGCCAGCACCTGGCCAGGGCCAGGTCTCTGCCCAAGCCCCATGTCCTGCTGCCAGAGGAGCATGGGCAGCCCCAGAGGGCTGCAGATACTTGTGGCCACCTTGGGACCTCTCTCCAGGAGCCACATCTGCCCTGCATCCTGAGTGACCACACAGGTTCAGCTCCTGTCGTGGGGCCTGGTGCCACATGACAGTGTGACAGTCACCCCACAGCCAGTGCCAGCCTCAGCATCACTCCCGTGGCTGTCAAAGGCCAGGGCTATGTGGCCATTTATCATGTCCAAGAACAGCCAAGCCACAGTGGGCATGTAAAGCTGTGCCGTTCCCAGGGCTGCTTTCCTTTCATCAGCCCCATCCCCCAAGCACTGAAACACAGAGCAAATATTTGGCAGGGCAGGCTGAAGTGCTGCCCTGCTGAAGTGGGGACCTTGGTGGGCTCTGAATCCTTGCAGGGGGTTGTCTATCCTGCACAATATGAACTTTCTCCAGCGGGTTTCTTGGTGCCCATGATTCCATTTGAGAGATGGAGGACCTGGTGGCTTTCCCGTGGAGGAGAGCTGGCAACCAGCCGTGGCAACCAGCCCTCCCTTTGCCCATGAACCATCAGCAGCACCCAGCAAGGAGGGCATGCCAGAGAGCTCCAGCTCCACAGCCAGGGGGAAGCAGAGAAGGAAGGACTAGAAGTACAGAAATGCCATTATTTTGTGTTCCCTTTGGCCAAAGGAGCTACTAAAGGGCAGGTTGACATCGCCAGTGTGGGACAGCCACCTGGGAACAGGACCTGATAGCCCTGGCTGCCCAGGCATCACTGGTTCCTTGCCCTGGGCAGTGCAGCAGTGCCCCAATGCCACGAGGTGAGGTGTGATAGGAGCAACCACGTCAGGTGATAGAGACAGAGGCTATAAAAGCCCTGCTGGCCGCGTGGCAGAGCCACAAACAAGCCCACCATGGCCAAGGTGCTGCCTGCCTGCCTGCTGCTGGCCCTGCTGCTCGTGGCCCCAGCCCTGCTGGCACAGCACGAGCGAGGGCTCATCTTCAACTTGGTAAGAGGAGACCGGCCCTGTCCTTGGCACAGGATGCTCCCACTGCTGCAAGGGACACACATGGAGGGGTGGAGGTGTCTGCTGGGATTTCTGGTGTTGTGAGAGAACTTGGAGCCTGGGAAATCAGCTCTGTAAAGGGATAGGGAGCACAGAAAGTGGATCAGACTGAAGCTCACAGCTGCCTGAGCCAGCCAGGACCCCCATCCTGGGTGGTTCACAGGGACTGGGGCGGGGAAATGCTTTCCCTGTGGCGTCTCAGCCCTCCTGTGAGTCCAGCAAAAAACACTTTGGTGGGTGGTATTTTTGGGCCAGACTGAGGAAATGCTGCAGAGTGGGAGGTTGGGGCACTGGGGCAGTGGTGCTGAGCCTCAGCCAAAAGGCAGAGCTGGTGTTCAACACCCACCCAGACCTCTGGGCTCACAGCTAGGGTGAGATTAAAGGGGAACAAAGAGGGACCTGGTGCTCAGGCCCTGCCTTGTGCTGCAGGACACTGGAGAGCTGTGCCTGCAGAGTGCCCAGTGCAAGAGCAGCTGCTGCCACCGGGCCAATGGCCTCAGCCTAGCCCGATGTGCTCCAAGGGCAGCTGAGTCCCAGGAGTGCTCTCCAAAGGTAGGTGCTTCCCTGCTCCCAGGGCTGGGCAGGGATGGGGCATATCCCCCACATTGCACTGAGTCCTGATTCCCTGCAGAGCATCTATGGGGTCTACTACAAGTGTCCCTGTGAGAGAGGCTTGACCTGTGACTCTGATAAAAGCATCGTGGGATCCATCACCAACACCAACTTTGGTGTCTGCAAGGACCCCCAGGACTCCTACAGGCAGCGGTGAAGAAAGAGCCCCCCCTCTGGGCCCCTCTATGCTACCCCTGCCACCCTGTCTTGCCCCCTCTCCAGGTATTCCTGGGTCTGGCTGTGGGAGAATTTGAATAAAGAGCAGCTTCTGCCAAGCCTCAAGGGGCGTTTTCACTCAAGCCAGCCCCCTGGCCCAGGACAGGGACAGCAGGTCCTGGAAAAAGTCACATGGCCACGATGGCTTCACTTGTATGTGTGTGCAATCATACAATAATCTGGGCTAGGCCAGCAGCAAGCCGTGGGCTCAGCTCTGCTCAAGGGGAGTTTCAAAAAGGGGATGCAGGGCAAGGGAAGATGCAGCAGCCCCAGGATCTGAGGGAGCCACTTGGGTTGTGCTTGCCTTGGTGTATTTCCTGCTGTGGCTGCTGTGGCTGGAAACGTTCCGTAGAAAAGGTTTGTTGCCAGAGAAGAGGGACTTGCAGGTGGTGTTGAAGCTGCTCAGGGCTCTTGGTGACTGTGTCCACCTCTGTATCGCCAGGCTCTGGATGAGCAGGGCTGGACCTCCTCCTCAGGGAGGGCAGATGTGGCTCAGCCAGCTGGGAGCCCTCCCTGGAAAGGACCCTGGGCAGCAGCAGCAGCTCTGTGTGCCATGGGAGCCCCTTGTGCAGCACCTCCACCAGCACCTTGTAGAGCACCTGCAAGATGTGCAGAAGCTTTGGGAATTCGAGATGGACCCGGAGAATGACGGTGCTGAAGCAGCCCCAGCTGGCAGGAAGGTCCCAGTCCCCCCAGCCCTGCCCTGGCAGAGCTGTGCCCTCCCTGGGCAGGGTGGGCTGCAGGGTGTGATGCCCAGCTCAGGGTCAGCGTTTTGGGCATGGGGAGGGAGCACAGATGTACCACAGCAGGGTGAGGGAGGGGAGGCACCTGCCTGGCAGAGCTGTGGAAGCAGCAGGAGATGAGGGGATCATCAGAGAAGGTGTTCTTGTCTTCTCCAATGCAGACTTCACCCCACGTTGTGCTATCCCTGGGGCACAGCAAGAACCAGGCACCCACAGCACCACTCCCCACTGCCCCAGGGCTCTGCACCAGAGGCCACAAAGGCTGGGGACAGCCCTTGGCAGCTGAGGAGGTGCTGCAGCACCTCCTCAAAACTTTCCTTTCAGGACAAGGGTGACTGGCAGCTTGAGGATCTGCACCTGCAGAAACATCAGGGCCACGTCTGGGAGGGTGGCACAGCTTGAGGGAGTCCCCATTGTTGAAGGGGAACGTGGGGGGCAATGTGGGGACCTGCTGGCCCCTGCCAATCTGCCTCAGAGGAGCTGCAAGAGAGAAAATTCTGGCCTAGATTTTAGCTTTAAACTTATAGCAGGTGGTGAAAGTCTGGAGGGTCTTGTTCTCATTGTCATGGTGGTCGTGGCGAGAGGCCACCAGATCAATGTCCTCGCTGGTGCAGGATGAGGTGTGGGGTAAGGGGTAGATGGGGACAGTGACTGGGACAGCAGCCCCGCTCCTGCAGCAGCCAGCCAGCCCCAGGCAGAGCGAGGGGAGGGGACACGGGACACGGGACACGGGACACAGAGTCTCTCCCTGGACTCCCCATCTTTGTGGGGTCCTCAGCCCCACACGCTGTTCCACACCAGTGGGAGCAGCCCGGAGAGGCTGGCATTTCCTGGGACACACAGCGGGGATCCGGGGAGCCCTGCCTGCCCGGGGCCGGCCCCGGCCGGGGCTCTGTGCTCTTGGCAGGGGCAGGGCGTGAGCAACGCCCAGCACGGGACCGGCAGAGGGCAGCGGCACCGTGCCCACAGCCCGGGGACCCCAGCCCGGCAGGGACCCCCAGCCCAGGGGCAGAGCAGCCTTGGGGGTCCCTGAAATGCCCCCAGCTCTGACACTCCTTGAGTCCCGCAGTGGGGATCCCCCTGGAAGGAGAGGAGTGATGTTTGGGGCGGGGCAGGGCTAACCTCTGGCGTGCTTGATGGGGGGTTTTGTGGTGTCCCCATTTTTGTGGTGTCCCTACGCTGGCAGAAGGACGATGTGGGCACCAGAGAGGTGGGAAGGGGGTGGCTGTGCTGAGGTGGGGGTCGCATAAACCCCCCTTCCCTCCCCCCGCCCCATCTCAGCCCTATATTTACTGGTGAAGCCGCAGCTTTATTTTGGCAGCTCTCGGCTGGTAAATATTGGCTTAAACCGAAAACCAGACGCCTGACTCACGGCGTCTTAACAAACACAGGAAGGGGCCCCTGGCGCGTGTGGGGTGCTGCCAGCCCTGGGGACAGGGGGACCCTCCAGCAGGGTGGGGGCAACCTCAGCTGCACAGCGCGGTGTGAGCAGGGCATCCTTGGGCAGTCAGGCTTTGCTGCAGCGAGGTTCCCTGTGGGGACACGTGGGGGACGGGGGAAGGAGGGGTACAAGCAGTGGGGTGCCCCCTCCTCCTCCCCTGCCCTGCACAGGGGTGTCCCTGCTTGGCTGAAAAGCAGCGAGGAATATGGGACTGAAGGGACGCTGGAACCGAGGGCAGCCCAAGACCTTCCCCAGCCCCACCCCATCAGCAGGATTGCCCCCCACTATCCAAGGCCATCCCCTCCGGGTCACCCAAGAGGTGCCCCACTTGGCAGGGAGGTGTGGGGCACACGCCCTGCCCCGGTGCCGCCCGGGCCGTTGTTACCCGAGGGTACAGGATGTTCTCACTCAGCCCAGCTCCCGCTCCCCAACCTCTCCCCGCCTCTCCCCCCCTTCCGCCAGCCCTCGGCCTTCACCTCTCCTCCTCTGCACTGCTTTAACCCTTTTTTTTGCCCCCAAACACCGCCTTCTCCTCTTTTTCCTTTTCTCCTTCTTGGTTGCTTTTTAATTTCTGCGCAGATGCACCGAAACTCTCTCTCTGCCCGTTCCAGGGTGCCCCTGCACCCCCAACTCGCTGCAGCTCCAGTGGGGTGCCCACCCAACGCCCAGATTTGCAGACACCCCCAGCAAAGTCACCCCACTCCCAGCCTTGCAAACACTCCAAGGAAAATGTGTGTGTGTGTGTCTGGGGGAGGGTGTTGGGTGTTTGTCCCGCAGCCTTCACCCTGCGGGCAGAGAGGCTGCCAGCCCCAGCCCCAGGAGGGGGAAAATGTGGTTTTGGGGGGCTGAGCTGCCCCACGGTGGAAGGGACAGGCAGCAGCCCTGCAGCTCCAGCTTAGCACAGTGATTTCAGCGGGGGAAGACCCCAGGCACAACCCAGTTCCATGTCCCCACACACAGCACACCCCAGCTTGCTGCAGACCGGGGTGAGGATGAGCCTGATCCTGCAGCAGGGTCAGAGGCACTCCTGGGCTTTGGCCTGGGGGGCACGGGGGATGCTTTGGGGCAGTCCTGGGCTGCTTGTGCCTGAGGGGGTGCCCAGAGACACCTGGGAGTGCACAGAGGTGTTTGGGGGTGCACAGAGGCACCTGGGGCTCCCTGCCTGCTGTTGGCTCCGGGGTTTGTTCCCCCCACAAGCCTTTTCCCCGGGGTGCTCAGGACATGGCAAAGGCGTGGCTGGTGCAGCCCGCGGGGGACAGTTGTCCCTCTCAGGGTGTCTCTTGTTCACGGCAGGATCCAGAGGGATGAAGCACATCCTTGCAGGGTGTGGGACATCCCAGCCAGCACCAGGGACTTGGGGAACCCCAAATCCTCGGGGAGATGCCCCAGTCTGCCCCCACCACCCTCTGCTGGCCTGGGACACCTCAAGCTGTGCCTGCAGCAGCAAAACCTCTGTGGCAGCTCCAAGTCATGGGGCACAATGGGGTGCAGACCCCAGCTGCAGACCCCAGGGATGTGGGGGCCTGATCCTGTGACTTAGGGTTTTCCTAAATCTGGGCCAGGTTTTCACTGTCCCAGGGAGATGGCTTTGGGATTAAGCTGGCGAGAAGCCATCCTTCAAGCTCGCTCTGGAAGAAAAGCAACCTTTCTAGCAAAAAGAAAAAAAAAATTCATGGAAAGCTCTGGTTTGCCTCTTCTTGCCAAAACCAATTTTTGATGATTTTTCACGTCTGCTTTGGCTTTGCCTTTGCCTGTGACAGAGGGAACAATGTCAGACACGGTCCCGTTTTCTCACTCTGATTTTTTTCCCCTGAAGCTGGAAGAGGGGAAGGATCCAACTGAAGGACAGGGACCTGTCCTAGGCAAATATCAGCCCCAAGGGCTCTTAAACCTGTCGTGAGGATCTCAGCCTTCCCTCCATCCTCAGGGTTGGCCTTGGGGCTGGAAGTGGGGACTTGAAGATGTCCCCCCAGAGCTGCTGAGGGCTGAGGACTACCCAGCTCAGGGCAGTAGTGGAGGTTGCAGGTGGGGCATGG
>VXAX01001730.1:314730-346763 GCA_013399835.1 Leptocoma aspasia | reverse complement strand
CGGGGCGCGGGGCGGGGCGGCCGGGCCGGGCGGGCGCGCGGGACTCTCGGAGCCGGGCGGCGGCGACAGCGGCGACAGCCACGGCGACAGGTGGGACCGCGGGCTCGGGGAGCCCCGAGCGCCGCTCTGCGCTGCTGCCGGGCCCTGTGTGGGCCTGCAGGGGTGCTGGGGCTGAGCGTGGGGCAGCGCGGGGCTGAGGGACCCGCCTGGGGACCTGCTGGCGACATCGGCGTCCCGTGCGGGGCCGGGGCGCTGGGGAAGGGGATGGTGGCGTCCGCGGGTGCTGCGGGGTGAGGGCAGCAGCGGGGTTCCTGCCCCACGGAGCCCCCCGAGGTGGCGGGAGGAGTTCCCGCAGGGTGCAGCGGGATGCTCCGGCACATCCCGGGCGCTGCTGCTGCTGCTGCTGCCGGAGGGGATTTTGCTTTTCCCCGCTCCGCATCCCCGTGCGAGGCTCCCGGAGCGTTTCTTTTGACACCACCGACCGGAGAGATCCCGCAGGGTGTGTGCATCACTGCACAGAGCCTTTGGCAGCAGGTAGAAGGGGTTGCACAAGGTAAATGCGATTTTCTTTTTAAGTTTCTGCGATTTTCCCTTTCTCTCCGGGCATAAAAACTCTTGCAGAGCTTCTGTTTTTAAAATGCACGTTCGAGTGAGCTTGCTCTTCCCAGGAAACAGTATTTTACACAATGGGCTCTAGGAACTCGGAGGAGATGTGTCTGTCATCGGTGTGTCCCCAGGCTGCAGCTTCCAGCTGAGGCTCCAATGCTGCACCTAATTTCTGTCCCCACCGGTACAAACAATAAAAACACCCTTAAAACTAAAATATAATAGGGGGGAAAAAAGCCAGGAGCTGATACTTTATGGTTTTAGAGACAGTTTAAATAGTGTCTCACCCTACCAAGTTATTAAACTTGAGGTAGATTTGGGGACATCACTGGGGTATCAAAGCCGACCTGGGAACTGGCATTAAAAGTTAAAAAAACTTGAAAGCACAAATTGCTCCTTCCTTTAAAACATGAGAAAGCTGCCTCCCTCCTGCCTCTTCCCCTGTCCTGTTGAAGGGCTGGGGAGAAGAAAATCCTTAAATACATCTGGCACAGCCTGTATCTGGCTTTTATGGTCTGTCTGTCTTTCCAAAGGTGCTGTGGGTTTGATTTGAGTGGCAGTGCTGCAACTCAGAGATACTTGGGTTGTATTTCCAGCCTGGTACTCTGGAAATGGGACAAAATTGCTGAGGAGGGGACAGAAACATCCCTGAACAGAGAGGAGCAATGTCCACGACCTCCAGGGGGTTAACCAGGAGCGTGGGGCTGAGCAGGAATCCAGATGGTGCTGGAGTTTTGCAGCACAGGGATGGGATGGAGGGGTCCTGGGTGGGTTGCTGGTCCCTGGAGGGGTGCTGGTCCCCAGCCCCAGCATGGTGGGTGATGGCAGCACCCTGAGGGGTGCAGGAGGACAAGGCTGGATGGAGCTGGGTGCTCACTGCAGCCAAGGGTGCTGCTGGAGGAAGGAGTGCCTGAGGACTTTTCTGAGGGCTTGGGTGATGGAGATGGGGTTTGTGCTGGGGAAAAATGTGTGGTGGCATGGAAAAAAATCCCCAGCAGATTTCTGGGGAGTCGGTGAAGAAGTTTTCTCCTCTGCTGAAATGCACAGGGAGGGGTGATTGCACAGTGGCCTCCCTGGTGGCTCTGGGGTTGGGGGATGGAGGGGTCCAGTGGGGAGGGTTGGCTTGGGACAGGCTGCTCGTGGTGCCCATCCTGCTCAGAACAGACATGTCTGCTAGGATAATTGCTCATGCAATTATCTTTCCTTGTTTGTTTGTTATTTTGGTGGTTTTTCATTTTTTTTAATAAATGCAAATAACCTCATCTTCCCAAGGCTGTGTTTGCCCAGCACACCTTTCACTCATGTTGAGGTCCTTTCCTAGCACTCTTAGAGCACCTTCCTGCTGGGACAAGCCAAAAAACAAGGACAATTCCTGAGTAAAAAGCAAACTGCATCCCTCAGGAACATCACTGCTGTGTAGTAACATGTGTTTTAATTAATTACCTGCTTGCAGAAGGAGAAAGTTTGCTGGGAGGTTTGAGATGCTCAGCACCAAAACCTCCTTGGGCTGGCTGCAGCTCCCAGACTGGCTCAGGGGAAAAATATTTTGTAAATGGTTTGAAAAACAGTTTGTCCTCAGTTATTTCTCGTTTTATACTATTTTATATTATATACAATTTTATTTTATAGTCACTCTCGGGTACATGAATTTATATAAAGTTGTTGCAGCCCCTTGAGGGAGCTGTGAAGATCCTACTGATCTTGTGCATATAACAGGGAAATAGATATTACTTAGCAAGGATTTTTTTTTTATTTTAATGCTCTGTGCTTGTGGGTGTAAAGAAGTGGCCACGAGTGCTCTAACGTACAAGTTGTTCATGTAACTTGTTTGTCGTGGAGCTGACAGGCTTTTTCCATAACTAGTAATTGTGATTAGTAAGGATTTCTGATTTTGCAAGCGAGTGCATTGGAAAATTAGGAAAATAATAGTAAAGTGACTGTCAGAAGTGAAGAGTTGGGATGGTGAGGGACTGGAGTTAAATCATCTTCTACCTGCAGTGTCCCATCTTTGTAAATTGCTCTTAGATGGAAAAATACTCTTGTTTCAAGTCCTGTTTGATTCACATTAAATTGAACCACTTAATAAAACGAGCCCTGGGAGGCACTGCCTGGCAAGGAGAATCATTCCTGGGATGTGACACCATCCCAAAAAGGAGCCCAGGTGGGATGGAGCCTCCCTCCCCACCCCAGTGTGTGTGTCAGTGCCTGTCCTCACCCCTGTGCTGGCAGGCTCTGCTGACCTGCTGGGGGTGCAGCATTGTCCCCAAAGCCGTGGTGTCCCCTGCCCCTCCTGCTCCTCAAAGCATCCCCAGTGCCACCCTGGTCCCCTCCTGCAGTTTGTGATGCTTCTCCAAGAAACCCTCATTTGACACCAGAGGAGGCTGGTGTTCCACTGGGAATTGCAGTTTAAAATAATTTGGCATTTATAGTGCCAGTGGTCTTGGGTGCTGAGCTATTTCTGGGTGCCAGAGTTGCTGGCAGCAGTGCTGGATGCTGAGCTGGGGATTCCCCCCTGAGATTCTGCTCTGGGATGCTCCAGGTGCTGCTGAGCCCTGGTGTGTGGGGATAAATCATCAACCACAGCATTCCCACTGCCCCAGGTCACCTGCTTGGAGAAAACCCCAAAGCTGTTTTCTAGCAGTGAGATGCTTTTAGAAACAAAACAAAACAATTTAAATAAATCCAAGTTTAATTGCCATATTTATTTCGGAGAAAAGGCTAAATTAAAACAGAATTAGCAAACAAGGAGTTTCTTGTTTATTCCTATTTTCTATTTATTTTAGTCCCCCCCTAAGCTGTCACTTGAAATTCAATTTGCTCAGCATTGGTGTAGCTGCTGCCAGGAGGCTGCTCTGAGTCTCCTGTGGAGGGCTTGGACTTCACTTGGTGTGCTGTGTGGGGAGGGAAACCTCACATTTAACAGCCAGAGGTGGAATATTTAATTCCAAAAAGCCTGGCTGTTCTGTTGTCCCTGATTGTTTTGACCAGGGGAGAAGACACAACTGAAAGGAGCCAGTGAAAGGTGCCAAGGAGTGGGTAGTGGGATGTCAAGTACTTTCTCACATTTTACAGATGGTTTATATAACCTGTTTGGCTATATTATTATATTTTTTTTCCTGTCCAGTTACATAATCCCTATTTATGAAAGCTTTAGGAGGTTGCATTCCCCACTGTTATGTGTCTCTAAATTCCAGCCTCTGAGCTTGTTAGGATGCTTGGCCTCCCTGCCAGGCATCTCCCAAGAAGCTCAGGCTGGTGTGGAACAGCTCTTTATACACTCATTATTGCTATATTTCTTTGATTATTTTGTTTTAGCCATCATCAAAAGCTGTGTCAGCCTCTCAGGAGCAGGATGGGTGCAGGCTGGTGCCTCTCCTTGCTGATGCAGAGCAAAGACTTAGGGCATTCTTGTTTTTTCCAGTGTTTTGAGGATCTGTTCTTGTGGCAGAAACTTGCTGTGATTTTTGTGGTGGAAGCAGCTGAAATCCTTGCTGGGGCCAGGGGTGGCTTTTGGGGCAGGTAGGAAAGGAGCTGCAGAGCATCTGTGTGTAAAATCCTTAACCTCATCCTGCCCCTGGCATCTCCTCCCCTGGGGACAGCAGCTGCCCATCAATGTCTGTGGATTTTGCTTTCCCTAATATAAGTTTGTCCTTCAAAATAAGGGAGGAGAAAAGAAAATGGTGCTTTTTTGCTTAATTCCCTTTCACGTGAAAGTGGAGGGTGTTGTTTCTCTGGGTCCCACTCTGGAGGAGATGGACCACAGGCTGCTCACAACGGAGTTCAGAGGAGCTTTATCCCTCTGATTTTTTTTTTTTATTTATTTTGAAGTGACCTGGGAAAACCACCAAGCGAGCATTTCCTTGCTAGAAAACCAGCACAAGAGCCAGGTTATTTTTAATGGGCTTATATTGTAAACTGGGGGGGAAAAACCACTCCTCTCTGAAAGTCTTTTGTGTGCTGGTGGCACGGGCCTGTTCACCTCACTCCAGGGGATGCAGAGACACTGAACCCATCTTGCTTTTGCCTGAGATATTTATTCTGGCAGGGTTAGTGACCCATCCTGCTCACTTGTTCCTCTCGCTGCAGCTGAGGAACAGCCTCTTATTCCACATATTTAAAATAAATAAATTAGTTATGACTTGAACCTTAAATAAAACCATTTCAGAAGCTTAAAAATATTAGCTTAGGCAGAATGTGATGGGAACATCCACTGCTGTATTTAAGTGAGCTGCACGCAGTAGCTTTCTTTTTCACTGTGTTATCCTCTTAATTGTTTTAAAACCTTCTCCTGTTGCTGCTTTTCTGGTAATAGGCAGATACCTCCTGGTCCCTGGGAGGTGACTGAGGACTGCATCCCTCTCTGAAGTGTCCCCAAGGCATGGGTGGCACTGTTTGGTACCAGGGTCCCCACGGTGCTCACCCTGGAGAAGGGACTGGCCATGGACAGAGGAGACCAGGGATTGTGCTTCGGTCCCTGGTGAATCAGGGCTCACCCTGGGTGCCATGGGGGCTTCTCAGGGTGCTGGGAAATTCCAGCAGCTCTGTTTGCATTTTGGTTTTTTTGTTTGAGTAGAAGTTGCCATGCCTGGCTCGCCAGGGTGTTGGCTGCTTGCACAACGTGCATGCTAGGAAGTAAATTGATCCATGGGAGCTCGTAGTTGGTGAACAATAGTTTCAATTTTATGGCTTCCCTGTTTATTTTGAAGGAGGGGGAGAAAGTAAAGTGGCCAGAATTAAAAAAAAAAATTAATTAACTGTGATGTATGAGTGTGAGAAACAGCACTCAATGTCTGGGTGTGTCCTTATGTGTTGGGATGCAGCTGAGGACTATGTGGAGCTGCTTGTACATCTTAGGAAGGTCATATTTTGTTAGAAATCCCAATTTTGACTCATTACCATCACCTTCCTTGGTCTCTGCTCAGCAGGCTGGCTGTGAGGTGTCCTAAAACACCCTCATCCAGGAAAAAATCACTGCTCTGGTCTTCCCTCTCCTGCTGCATGGGCACAGCTTGCTCAGTAAGGATGGATTTTACTAGAAAAAAGTAGTCCTTGTGATGGAAGGGGAAGCAATCCACCCTGGGACAGTGGAGAGAGTCATCTGCTGCACTAATTGGGTTATTCTTCGTTATCAGTCTGTGGTGGGGCTGGAGGATGCATGTGCAGCCCTGTGCTGCTGTCCAGCTGGAGGGGCTGGGATTTGGGGTGATGATCACCAGGATCCAGGGCCCCACATCCCCTTGCTGTGCTTTCAGATTTGTTTTTTTTAAGCCTGACCTTTGCATTTTCAAGAAACTCCCTCCTGTGTTGCAATCTGAAGCTTTTAGTGCTGTTGTGGTGCCGTGGAAGTGAAAGTGCTTTGTGCTAAGTGGGTCTTAAAAAACAAACCCCAGAGCAGCCAACTCTTATTTTTTCATCCTGTTAATTTTCATCCCAGTGAAACAGTTGGACAGGATATAGCCTTGATTTATTTTTTTAAAGCTGATGGTAAGATGCTGTTTTGTGGAAAAAGCGAGTCAAAACAGGTTTTGGCCATAGTCTTCATCACCCCTCTCTGACCATGGTGGAGCATGATCTGTGCCTCAAAACTCCTCTGTTCTCCCTTCTCCTGAAATCCTGTTTTAGAATAAAGCACACGTGGGTTTTTTAATATTTTTTTTTCTTTTTGTCCCCCCACTCTTCTTACCAGGTATTTCCCTGCTGTGTCTCCGGGCCTGGACTCTCCCTGCACCTTCAAACCTTCGCCAAGGATTGCATGGTGGCAAGGTGAGACCCCTCAGAACCCTGCCCAGCCTTGCTCTTCCCTGTCCCTTTCCCCTCCTGTGAGCCTCTGGGAGGGATCTGCAGCCTGAATTTTCCATTTGGAGCTGGCAAATTCCCGGTATGCCGATTTCTAGGAAACGTGGCCGGGGATCGTGTGGTTGGTGAAACCCTAGCATGTGTGATACCTGTCTGTCCTCAGCCCAGGGTCAGACATCTGCATCCCATTCTCCCCTCTGGATTTTCACCTATTTCTCAGTGTTGGGAGACAGCAACACCTGTGTGGAGAGGGAATTGTGAAATTAAAATGCTTGGTTTTGTTTGTTTCTTCTTGTGCTTCTCTGACCCATCCATGTTCATTTCCCAGGGAAATGGAGCAGTGTGGTTGTTCAGAGGAGGGAGGATGGTTTCTCCTGGCTTCATTTACGGACTTACAACATTAATCTTGTGGGTGGTAGCAGCAACGGGAAAGCAGGATCTGCTTGGGGTGTCAGAAACACCCAGAGGCTTTTGCACAGAGTCATTAATTAATGCCCTCCATGTACCCAGAGTATACAAACAAGAAGATTCAGGCTCTGACACCACTGCTGTGCTCAGTGACATCCCTGCCTGCTCGCTATTTAAACCTCGGGGAGTAGCAGACATTTTTTTTTTCTGCCCTACAACTGTTTGTTTCAAATTAATTGGGATTTTGGCCCCCGGCCAGCCTCCTCCTGTCTCTCCAAATGGGAGATAAGTGGGAGCAGTGCACTCTTTTTCTCTAACCTAGTTGGAGCCGTTTTTGCTGGACGGAGGAGCCGGGAGCTCTTTTATAACGTGGGCCACATCTCGAGAGCTGGGGCTCGTGGGCTCCTTCCCTCCCACTGCTGCTGACGCAGAGCGTCTCCCCTCCCGCCCGCCTTGGCCAGCTTCCCTGGATGACTCCTCTAATTGCTTACGTAGAAAAATAATGAGAAGGATGCGTAGGGTGTATTTTTAGATGTCTCTTGGTGGGATTTAGCAACCGGCAAGCTGGAGCCAGCACCTCCCTGTCCGTCTCCCACATCCCGGCGGTGGCTGCTTGGTGGATCTGGGGAGGTTCTGTCCCAGGAGGTGGCGGTTCTTGGGCAAGCTTCCCTGTTGTTTGGGCTTCTCCTGGTCCTTATGGGTGGGTTATGGATGGTGTGTCCTTGGTGCTGCACAGGAGCTGTGCTGGGGAGCCCTGAGCTGGTGCACGGTGCTGATGCCATGCCTGTGCTGGGATGGGCACCACCACCTCCTCACTCCTCTCCAAGAACAAGGCCGTGGTGGCTTGGAGACTATCTCAGCACCCAAATCATTGAATCCTGGGATGGTTTGCATTGGAAGGAAACTTTAAAGGCCAGCCTCACCACTGTGAGGAGGAACATCTTCCAGGTTGCTGGTTCCTAGACCAGGTTGCTCAGGGCTCTGTCCAAACTCACCCAAATGTTCCCAGGAATGGAGCATCCGTCACCCTTTTGGGTAACCAGTGCTTCACCACCCACATCATCAAACATTTCTTCCAAAGTAACCTATGGCACATTTTCCAGTAAATACCTGTGAGATAATGGGTCTCACCACACGTTGCTTTGCTCTTTAAATGCCTTTTTTTACAAGATGTTCCCATCTGAAACCCCAGCAGCACAGAGGAAAGGGAGCAGACATAGAATCCCATTACATATCACCCCAAAGACTGTGATAATTGAGCCTTGCAACAAGTAGTTCCCTTATTTTTCTCTTTGCTTCTTCCATTTCAGGGCTCTTTGTGTCTCGTTGGCTTCCTGTGCTGGGGGGGCCGGGCTCCAGTCCTTCCCTTTCCACCCGGGTGTGAGGAAAGCAATTCTTCTTGCAGCGCGACTTATCTGTCCTTGGAGCTGAAAACATCCTTTCTTTGCTCTTTTTGAATCCCCCAAATGAATGATTTCTCCTGCTGGTTAGCATCAGCTTCCACGCTGAAGACTGTGGGAAAGGTTCACAATTAGAGTGGCTTTAATAGATCTGGTTTATGTCTTAAAAAATCCATCGCTTTCTAATTCTCCGTCACATGTTTCCTTGATGATGTGTCGCCCAGCAGTGCAGCTACCAAAATAGCCCCATGGTCTGAAGGAAATCATCAGGAAATATGTTTCTGAAACTGTAGGCAATTCTTTTTTTCACCAGGAACCATTGGAAAAAGTCTGTGTTCAATGGAAAACGTGGCTCTTCTGGCACCTTGGCTGCTTATGTGGTGACATTTGGGAGCACAGTGCTCCAGCAGTTTGCCCAAAAACCTCCCCAGTTCCTTAGATTGTTGCTGTGAGTTTTCTCTTTATCCACCCAAATAGCTGGGATTCTTTTGGTGTTGGGTTTGCTTTAATTTTTGGGGAAAATGCTTGCTTGTGCGTTGTCTTTCCATGCAGGGTGACAAACCCTTTCTCCTTCCACCGCCTCCCATGGTCCTGCCAGGCTGACAGGGTGTGTGCTGTGTCCCCCCAGGTCCAAGGAGACCATGACCACTGATGAGGCCACCAAGAGTGAAGGGGAGGTGCAGGCAGCAGCTCTGGCCGAGCGTGGGGAGGACATCACACCATCCAAGGACAGAGGGGTTCTGAAGGTAAGGGGGATCTGCCGAGAGTCTCCTGCCTTCCTGCACTTTGAGGTGTGTGGTCACCTCGCTGGGCTGCATCCCCAGCCCTCAGGGTCACAGTTTCAGGGCTGTAGGATTGAGTTCTTTCATTTCAAAGGCAAAGGGGATGGGCATTGCTTGGAGTAAGGGAGGATGGAGTGGTGGTTGAGGCTGGTGGGCCCAGGCTGCTCCATGAATTTCACTGCTATTGTGTTCCTAATCAGATTATTAGCTGTAAATCCACAAAGCATTTCTGTGTGTGACTCACAAACATTAGAAAGAGCACATTACTGAGGTCATCCAGTCTGCTCCACAGCCCCTTTTTCATATTCAGGGCCGTTTCTGGATAGTTCTGCTCCTTAGCACTTACACTTCTCCACTTGAATAGGACCTTTCCTCCAAGAATAGCATCCTCCCCTGCTCCATCCTCAGCTTGAGAACTGCTTGTTCCCGGCTGCAGCGTTCAGAAAAAAGTGTTGACAAGGACTGAGTAGTGAACTGACACACCCCTGTGAGTAAAATGTGTATGGACAGAGAGCGAGTGGAGCTGCATTCACTGCAGGTTTGGAACCATGGTGTTTATCCTCCCAGTATGGACTGGTCTCTGCTCCCAGCCCTGTCCAGCTCCACTGCTGTGGCTCCAGTTTGAGATTTGTTTTTAGGAGCTGATGAAGGGCAAATTTAGGGGCAAACTGAATAGCTCCCCCCCTGAGCCTTCCTGTTATTTAGGGCAGCACTGAGGTGTATATGCATGTATATATATTTTTTTATGTAAATATGTGTGTGTGTGTATCTCCCTCCCCCTCCATATGCATCCTTTGCTATCCCATGGCCCCAGCTCATGGGTGCTTTCTGCCTCTCAGATCATTAAGCGACCTGGGAGTGAGGATGAGTCTCCCATGATTGGGGACAAGGTTTATGTGCACTACAAAGGGAAACTGGCCAACGGGAAAAAATTTGACTCCAGCCGCGATCGGAACGAGCCCTTCATCTTCAGCCTGGGCAAGGGTGAGCTGCTCCAGGGGTGTCCATCCATGGGATGCTGGAGGGTGGGATCACCCTGGGGCAGGGGGATCAACTGACCCTGTTGCAGGACAGCAGGACAGTGTCAGCCCTGCCTCAAGTGACTTGTGACTGTGGGGTTTTTTTGGCTGCCGTCCTTGCTGCACCCAGGCTGGGTTTTTTCCTGGGCTGCTGGTTGCTCCCTCCTGCCTGACATCTGCCTTTCTCCTAGGTCAGGTAATCAAGGCATGGGACATTGGGGTGGCCACCATGAAGAAGGGAGAGATCTGCTACTTGCTCTGCAAACCCGAGTACGCGTATGGCTCTGCTGGCAGTGCCCCCAAAATCCCCTCCAATGCCACCCTCTTTTTTGAGGCAAGTAATGCTGGTGAGCTGGTGTGTGGATGAGCAAGCTCACTCCCTTTCTGCCTTGCCAGCCAGCTCAGAAATAAAAATTTAAAAATTAATAATAATAATAATAAAAAAAAACAAAACAAAGCCCAAACAAAAAAAAAATCCACAAAAAAAACCCCAACAAACTAACCCATCCTGGATTCCTGAAATGTGTCCCTCTGCTCCAGGAACTGCTGCCAGGGCTTTCTCAGAAATGTGTGTCTGAGCTGGAAGGCTGGGACTGAAACTCCAGCTTAGGAGAGTCCTGGTGCTGGGGCGGGGAGTGGGCAGATTCCTGGTTTCAACATGCACATGGGAAGGAGAAAGCAGCTGGGAAATGCCTCTGAGTGCTAAAAAACCATTACCGCTGAGGGGTGGTAGGAAAGTTAAGTTTTTGGCATAGAGGGCTCCCTGGGCAGGGCTTGTTGGGACACAGAAGGAGGAGGGAGTCTGTCCTAGATTAAGGCTCAGGACTTCCAAGTTGAGCGTGGACTAAGCTGAGGGTCAGAGCTGGTCCCATCAGAAGATGAAGGGGAAGCTCCTGCCCACACTGGGGGACTTTCACAGCATCTTCCAGCAGGAGCTGTGTTATACCCTTACAGGTTCAATAAACTTATTTTTGCTGTTACTTTGTGTTATTCTTCAGGTACTGGATGTGTCCCAGTTTCTAATAAATTGCGTGTATTATGCTGTGGTTTGGATCTGGGTTTTATGGGCAACTTCTGCTCATCAGCTGAATGGAGAATTAGCTGGCTTGGTTCTCCAGCCAGGGGATGAACTGCTGCTTTGTGGCTCTCTGTTGTTTTTCTCTTCTCCTTTCCCCCTCCCTACGCCCTGCCCACTTTTTCTTTATTATTTTTTAGGTCGAGCTGCTTGACTTCAAAGGCGAGGACTTGTTTGAGGATGGAGGAATAATCCGGAGGATCAAGAGGAAGGGAGAAGGTTACTCCAACCCTAATGAAGGTGCTACCGTGGAGAGTAAGTGCTGGTCCCTTGTGGGACAACTGGAGGGATCAGCCTGTCCTGAGCTGATCCCTGGCGAGGAGCTGCTGGCAGTGCACAGGCTGAAGGTGGCCGTGCATCCTGCTGGGATGCACTTACATCCATCCGGAGGCCAGATGGGATGGAGAGCAGCTGGGGATGCTCCTCTGAGCTCTCCTTGGCTGGCCCCTGTGGTGGCTCTGCCAAAGCTGCTGCCCTGCAGGGCTGGGTGGAAAACCAGCAGCCCAGGAAAACCCCGGAGCTGCTCAGGCAGCAGCTGAGGGGAGGATGGAAGAAGCAAATCCCCGTGGGGTTTCAGGGCTCTGCTGTCTCCCCTGACCCTTCTGCATCCCAGTGCAGTGTCCAGGGTGCTCAGGGATGTGCCATCTGCCAAAATCCCTGGCAATGTCTTGCCTCCAAAGCATCAATTGCCAGCCCTTCCTCCCTCGACACTTGCTAAGTATTTTGGATGCTCAGCAGTTTCTTTGGCCTCCTCATTCCAGTGTTGATGGTATTTTTGGGGGGTCTCATCACATCTCTTACAGAATGGGGCTTTTTCCTTCCCTTATGGCCACAGGGCTGCTGATGGTGGGGGCAAAGAAATTATTACAAGGGTTTTGCTGAGGCTGGGGTGGTCTCAGCTGACACAGGAGGATGAGGAGCTCACATCCCTCTTCTGGTCCCATTTCTGGAGCAGGCATTTCATGGGGCTGGACAGGGGAGGGCAGACTGGGGTTTGGGGTTTTTCCTTCCCAAGAACTGCCCAGACACACACACAGAGCTTGCTCCATATCGGAGGCATTTACTTTCTTTTCTTAATTCCAGAGCTCCTGTACACAAAGATCCTAAAGTCCCTTTATCAACTGAGAAATTGAATCTGAGCTGAGAGAGCTTACAAAGCTCACGGCTTTAAGTGCCTGGTTCTTCTAACGAGGCTCTCTTTTAGGGAAAAATGAGATTTTGACTCAGATTCTACTGTCTGAGTGGTGGTGACTGTGCTGGGGGTGGCACAGCAGCTGTGGGGACACAGCAGTCCATCCTGGGGCAGGGCTGTGAGGCTTTACCTCAGCTGTGTATTTTGGGAGGTGCTGGAATTAGGCTGGAAGAAACCACACTTCCAGGAGCAAGTACCTCTGGGTTTTTATAGGCTTTAAGTTTTACAGACCCTAAATCCCAGTTCTGGTCCCTAAAACCTGTGCTGCAGTTGAAATCTGGCATTCCAGCTTTTGTTACATCCTTTCCCCCCCCCACCCCTCCTCCTTCTCAGTTTTTAATCTGAGTACAAATTGCTGTCAGCACATCAAGTTCGTGTGCCAGCCGCACTCAGTACACTCTGTTCTCAGCTCTTCAAAAACAAAATCGCTGCAGGCACTGAGAGAACAATAAGTCAGAGCTGCAACCGGAGTGATGTTCCTTCAGTGACTTTTTTTTCTCTGTAATCCAAGAGCGGCTGAACCAGCTGACCCACTCCTGGAAACCCGAGCAGAGATTTTCCCCCCCGTGCTCTGTGAATTTTCTGCGCTATTAAAACAGAGCAGAAGTATCCTTGGAAGGAAGGATCACAACATCCCCTTGTGCATCCTGTTTGAAAGTGGATCTTCCCATCACTGCCTCATCCCCCAGGGGATGTGGGATGTGGGGGAGCTGTAGTGGTGCTTTTGGGGTCAGGGATTATGGATCTGTGCTTGCCAGGAACATGCAGGGAGATGCACAGTGCTGTGGGGTGGATGGGTTACCTGTATTTTCAGCAGGATTTTCCACGTTTTCTGTGCCTGAAAAACCAGCCAGCTTGGTTTTGGGTAGTGCAAAAGCAGAGGTTGTCCCTGGAGGAGCTGGATTTGCTTTTTGTCCTCATCCCAAGCTGGGTGGGCTCACAGCAGCCTGACTGCCATGGTCACTGTGCACCAGTGATGGATGCAGGATGTGTCCCAGGGAGCTGGCAGGCACCTGAGCATCCTCTGCTTGAGTCCTGGCTTTGGTGGCAAGAGTGGGGTGACAAGGCAGAGCCTGGTGTCCTGCCCCTGCAGTGAGGAACCCATCCTTGGGTTCTCTTATGCCAGCTGGACCTACCCTTGGAATGGGGGCTGCCAGGTCTGGCTTGGTCCATGCCTCTCATCCTAAGGACTTCTGTGGGTCCCAGGGCAGGGAATGGACACAGATTTCCTTCAGCCCAGGCTGCAGCTCTCCCATGTAGAGCCCAGACCCTCATGGCTGTTTCTTGTACCCAGCTCATCCTGCCCCTCACCTGCCACCACAGCAGGATGCTCAGTGCCCTGCAGCATCTCAGGCTGCATTCTGTTCCCCTCAAACAAAGGTAAAGCTCATGTCTTTGCAGGCTGCAAAACCTTTAAGAACAGTTGTGAATTTTTACTCTTACAAGGCTTTTTTTCGTCGTTGTTTGTTTTGTTGTTTTTTTTTTTAACACTATGTAGGAGTTCCTTGTGAAATTGCTTTTACTTGATGCCTGCCTGCATGTGTGTATGCCTTTTACCCTGCAAGCAGAATGCAAAGGTTGTAAAAGCATCTCCAAAGCCTGGAACGTCTTCAGGTTTGAATAAATAAAGAATAATCTTGCTGTGGAAAGGCAGCCAGGAGTGCCAGGTGGTGAATGTGCCAGGTACCCGGTGTCCGCTCTGCCTGCGCTTCTGCCAGCGTCTGGGGCTGGAACAGCACGGCTCCTGGTTGAAGATTAAAAATAAAAAAGTTTATCTTGTACTTTGAGTTCTCAGAGTCGGGAGAACGTGGCCTTGTTTTCGAGGCAGGAGTCAAGGCAGTATAGCACAGTATAGAAGATTTGTAATCACCGTGATAAACTCTGCGTGGCGCCGTGCCAGGAGCAATATCCAGTTCCAGTAAGACTTGACTCGTGCACTTGAGTACGAGGGGAACATATTAGTCACGATGTTTATCTGTTGTTTGGTCCTGGGTTAGACAAGATATGCCTGCCTTGCTTTTCAGCAATGTTCCCAAGCCCTCCCCATCCCTCTTCTCCAGGCTGCCCCCACCCCTGCGTCTTTCCTCTTCCAGGCTCTGCTGAGTTTTGGGAGAGATGCTTTATAAAATGCTTTCTAAGACACTTTGGAACCCACCTTTCTGTAAGGTTTGGGTAGTTCTGGGCGCCATCCTGCCCCTCTTGTCCCTCTGCAGTTCACCTGGAGGGATTCTGTGGCGGCCGCAGGTTCGACTGCAAGGATGTGAAATTCGTCGTGGGGGAAGGGGAGGACCACGACATCCCCATCGGCATTGACAAGGCCCTGGAGAAGATGCAGAGGGGAGAGCACTGCATCCTCTACCTCAGCCCACGGTGAGGAGCATCTCCACAGGGATGCTGGGTGGGTCTCAGCCTCCAGCCCTTGTGGAGGATGATGATCCTGAAAACAGGACGCTCCAGGAGAGTCTCAGAGAACACCAGCAGGAACAGCAGGAGTGACCGGTGGCATGTACACAGGAATATTGAGATGCTTTAAAAAAAACAGGTGAAAGGGCTTTATCCAAGTCCAGTGTCTGAGATGAAAACATCTCCCTGCAAATGACCAGGGCTGGAGAGAAGCCTGTGTATAAAGATGGCTTTGATGCAGCCAGAAGGGATGATTCCCAACATATGCATTGTATATCCACAGGGACCTTTGCTCATGGGGAGCAACATCACCCTGTCCCCAAAATGTTAGAGAGCTGTGGGTGTCAACCTGGGTCTGCATTTATGGGCAAGCTCTGCTGAAAATCAGGTTTTTCCCCCTTCTCTGAGTGCCTCCCCCTGCCCTGCAGGTATGGCTTTGGCGAGGCTGGGAAGCCGAAATACGGCATCCAGGGGAACGCAGAGCTGGTGTACGAGGTGACCCTGAAGAGCTTTGAGAAGGTGAGGGCAGAGGTGCTCCAGTCCCTCCCTGGGTTCCAGGAATGTCAGGGCCTGTGTAGCCTCCAGCCTTTGTCCCTGGCGTGGCTGCAGCCCAACCCCTGCTGAAGTGGACACGTCACTGAGGAGCTTCGTGTTCTTAATTTGTTCTTCTCTGTTGGTTTGTTTTATTCTTGTGGCTGAGGTCCAAGGCTGGGTGTCTTATTTGTTCCTAACCTTGTCCTTTTGTACTTTCTTTTTATTTTAATATTATTTTTCTTTTTCCTTTTTCCCCCTCTTCTTTTGCTTTTTTTTCTCCTCCTTTTTTCTCCCTTTTTCTCTTCTTTTCTCCTATTTTTTCCCTTTTTCTACTTTTTTTCCTTTTTCTCATTTTTCTGCTTTTCCTCTCCTTTTTTCTCCTTTTTTTCCTTTTCCTTTTATTTTCTTCCCCTTTTTTCTCCTTCTGTCCTCTTTTTTTTTTTTTTCCCCATGGGCTGCACAGATAAAAGCTGGTATGTCCAGCCAGCCCTGTGGAGTTTGGCTGTGCCCATGAGAAGGCTGGGGATGGCATGCAGGAGAAGTCCATGGGATTTGCACATCCCTGGATGGGTCCCCTGCCTGTGCCATCACTCTGGCCAAAGCAGAGGCAGGACCTGTCACCAGGCTCTGTGGTAAAGCCCTGATGAGCCCTGAGTGTGACCACACTGTCCCAGAGAGTGGCATGGTCCTGCTGGGGCAGGGGAGGCTGCTCTGCTCCACTGGGAGTGCTCCAAGTGTTCCTTTGCAGGCCAAGGAGTCATGGGAGATGGACACCAAGGAGAAGCTGGAGCAGGCAGCCGTGGTCAAGGAGAAGGGCACAATGTACTTCAAGGTTTGTGAACTTGGGGCTGGCAGAGGCAGAGGAGGGGAGCTGGGACTGAATTTGGCAGCCACCAGTGTCAGAGAAACCATGTGTCCCCAGACAGAGCTGGGGAAGGCGAGTCCTGCCTTCCCTTTGCCTTTTTCTCACTCCTTGATGCTCCCTGAGATATCTCATCCTTTCTCAGCATTGCCTTGGCACTGTGTGCTCCCTGCAGAGCAGAACAGCAGATCAAACCCTTCCCAGGCCAGGGCTAATGCTGAGGGGCTGTGCATTCCCCTTCCCAGCTGGGGCATCCCAGCTCCCCCCTGGTCTGACTCAGCTTTTCCCAAACCTGCTGGTTCTGTAGGAGCTGGGATCCTCCTCCTTTCCTGTATTTATTGAACACCCCACATTACACTTGTCACTTGCTCACAGGACATTCCAGGGCCAGACTGAGCCTCTTTTTGCTCCTTTCAGGAAGGCAAGTACCTGCAGGCAGTGATTCAGTATGGGAAGATTGTGTCCTGGCTGGAAATGGAGTATGGCTTATCTGAAAAGGAGTCTAAAGCCTCTGACTCCTTCCTGCTGGCTGCCTTCCTCAACCTGGCCATGTGCTACCTGAAGCTGAGGGAGTACGCCAAGGCTGTCGAGTGCTGTGACAAGGTAGAGCTGCCCTGATGCCACCTGGGTCACCAGAAACTGGTGCCTTTATGGGCTACCCAAAAACAGAGGCCAGACAAAATTAAGGGAATGAAAAGCAGTTATATTTATTGAAGGGCCTTCAGGTACATTTAGGGCAGATGAAGCCCCCTGAGGGGCTACACCCAAAATGGACCACGGGTCACGGGTTTCACACTTCCATAAGTTTGGCCCATTTGCATTTTGGGGGTTAATCTTCCAATTACAGGTTCAGGTAATGAAGTCATTGACCCCAAGTTTTCTCCCCACCAACTCACTTTTGTTTCCATCTCTCAGGCCTGAGGCAGTGAGGTGTCCTTGATTGTCAGGCCTGGAGAGGAATTATTGTGTCTGCCCAAAATGGGAGAACAGCAGCTCACACTGTGTGTGGAGTTTAGAGTTATACACTGAAGAATTGCAGGATTACAAATATATGAAAAATATAAAAGCTAAAGTCCTAAGGCATCAGCATGAGCCTGGAGGATGAAGCATCCTCTTCTCCTGCATGTTCTCATTGGGAGTTTGTTGAGGTTTTAAAAAATTTCTTTGCATATAAGAAAAGATTTTCCAAACAGCAGTGGGATGGTGGCATCCCTTCTGCACCTGGAGGTCCCTGTGGATGCTGAGTGCTCGGAGACTCAGCCCCACAAGGGCCTTTAGGGGTTCAAAATCCACCTGGGCATGCAGTTACAACAGGTTTTCTTCCAAAGCCAGATCTATGGATGGATCTGTGCAGACTGACAACCCTGGGAGGCTGTTTGGGTCTGCCCAGGCTGGGGCTGGGCAGGGAGCTCTGCTCTGGGTGTGACACAGGCAAGCTCTGTGGAGCTGCACCAGATCTCTAAGTCCACCAAGGGGTAGGATGGGGCTTTGTCAGTCCCTAAAAGATCTTTGATCTTGTCTTTGTCAGGAAACTCAGAATTCTTTTATAAAAGACTTAGATTTAAGCATCTTGTATATGGGAAATATATGGGATATTTGTGTTAATCTAAAAGGTAAATCATGCCTGAGGTGTATATATGGTTTTTACTAAAGGAAAATAATATCATTGCTAAAACAGGGAGACAAAAGGGCTTGGATTTAGTCTTTACATCTGATCTCTTTCCTGTGGGTTTGTCTCCTACTGACTGCCACACTCAGGGGTATTTTAAGGAAGGAGAGATAATAAAACTATATTAATGATCTCCCAACTGCTGATGGAGATAAGGCAATTTTTGTTGAGCAAGATGCAAGTGCTCTGGAGATTTGAAGCCACCTTGTCCTAATTTTGACAGATTTATTGAGGCTTCAGCTGTAGGGGATCTCTTGGGAGGGCTCTGAAACGTTAACAGAGACCTGTGTGTGTTTCCAGGCTCTGGGGTTGGACCAGGACAATGAGAAAGGCTTGTACAGGAGGGGTGAAGCCAGGTTATTGATGAACGAGTTCGAGCTGGCCAAGTGTGACTTTCAAAAAGTGCTGGAAGTGAATCCACAGAACAAAGCAGCGAAATCCCAGATCTCTGTGTGCCAGAAGAAAACGAAGGAGCACAACGAGCGGGACCGGAGGATCTACGCCAACATGTTCACCAAGTTTGCAGAGAGGGATGCAAGGGTGAGTGTTGCTCATTTTTGGCCATCCAGGGTTGCTGAGGGATGCTCGACAGGTTTGTGATGAGAAGAGCTGGGTTAAATAAAATTAAATTATAGATCAGGTTGAGGATGGAGGGATAGAGCCTGCTGCAGTGGGAAGAAGCGTTTCACTTCTTGGTCTCTCTTATGCAGAGGCTGCCATCAGGTGCTCACTCATCAATGAAAGCATTTGCAGTGTGAGCTCACAGGGGCTGATAACAGGGTTGGCATTGGTGTTTAAGTTGGCTGCTCCCAGCTTGTGACTGTTGATGAACTCCTGGTCGCCGGTAAAATGAAGTATCATTCTGGCAGGGGTATTTTGAGACATGACAGTGTGGATTTCCTGAAGCTGGTAAGGCAATACCTGCTCCTCTGCTCAGGCAGAGAGATCGCTGTCTCAGAACAGGCTCTCATCCAAAATTCCACTGAACAAAACCCGGTGTACTGTAATGAGAGAGGACACAGCTTTGCAAGCCATCTGCGTGGTCATTTTTAGTATAATCTCTTCTGAAGCAGTGTCTGGAGGTTGAGGCTGTGGATTAAATGACTGGTGCAGCCCCTGGGGAGCAGCATGCTGGGGCAGCCAGCTCGGGCAAGGAGCAGGGCCAGCCTGGCCAGCTGCTGGCACTGTGCTTGGCTTGGGTGGCCAGCTGTGATGGGCACAGTCACTGCTGGAGCAGGCATAAGGCTTCCCCGTGCCTGAGTGCTCCTCTCCTGCACCCTCTTGATGGGCTGGACCCATGGCTCAGTCCTGTATCTCCACTCTGACACTGCTGCCTTCATCCCTCTCCTCCCTGCCATCCATCCATCTATCCATCCATCCATCCATCCATCCATCCATCCATCCATCCATCCATCCATCCATCCATCCATCCATCCATCATCCATCCATCCACCCATCCATCCATCCAGGCTCACTCTGTGTCAGCACCCTGCTTCTGGTGAGGTGGGTCACATCATTCCCAGGGGTCCCACACCTTCCCCAAAAGCTGCCTGAGCTGGTGAGCTTTAACCTCTACCAGCCACTGAGTCAAGGAAATGGAACCCTCGATGAGCACGGGGGAGTTGTGGGGGGCAATTTTGCCTCTCCCCTTCCAGGCTGGACTGCCTGTGCCTATTCCCAGCATCCCTGTCACTTGCCTGCCCTTTCCCTCTCCCGTTTCCAACTCAGTGTGTTTTATTTGCTGTTTGGCAGGAAGCAGCCAGCAAAACTGGTGTGGAAAAAACAGCGGAGAAGGCGGCTCGGGAAAAAGGACCGAAAACTCCTGGTGCTGAAGGTGAAGAGGCTGAAGGACACGTATGATGGAGGAGGAGGGGATGGGATAGCCTCGTGCCCTCGGCCCACACTGAAAAAGGTTGCTGCCAAACCTTGGGACTTGCCAGTGTTTTCTTGTAAAGCTTGTTACAGTTTGTGTGATCGTGGAAGCAAAAAGCACCTCGCAAAGAAAAGCGACCCCGTCCCACTGCCCTGGGTGCACTGGGGGCAGAGCAGGAGTGGCAGGACACCATGGGACCACCACACGTGGAACAAATACCGTTTAAACAGCAGGGAAAAGAAAAAAACAATAGTATAATGATAAATTAAAACTCTTGGCTCCTGGGAGGTTTCCGTAGACAGCTTGTTCCAGCTCCCTGGGCTTTGTGTCCACTCTCAGCACAGCATCCTCTGAGAGGAGCTGGGATGTGGGACATGCTCCTTGTACACTGCGGTGCTGCCTCTGGCTGTCCCAGCACAGCCCCAGGGACAGGGATTGGCTTTGTCTCCTGCTGACTCCTTGCCTGTGGCCAAAGGGGTTGCAGGGCAGAGCCAGGAGGAGAACCCAGATGGCCTCTGCTGGAGCCCCTGGGTGCAGGGACATCATTAGTCTTTAAAGCACTGTTTGGGGAGGGGGGCACACACAGATTTTACCTTCTGAAGGAGCTGGTTCCTGTTTCTTTAGAGAGCAAAAGCCTGTCCAGTTTTGCAGGTGCTCAACCCACAGCCTGCTCCCCATCCCGTGGCTCCCGGCTTTAAATGGGAGTTTTGTTGCTTTTATTGGGATCTGTACGTGGGGAAAATAAAAGAGCAGGTTGACATGTGATTCAGAAAACAAGTGGCTGGGTCTGAGCTGGTGCCATGGGCTTGTCACTGAGCAGCTTTCCCATGGTGAGGGGGTCCCTGGTGCATCATGTCCCTGCACCGGAGCTGCTGCTGCCTCCTCAGCCATCAGCCCTCTCCATCCTAAAGGGACATTGTCACTACCCCATGAGAACAGCTTTCCAGTTGTTATTTTTCCTGTCTCTATAATAATACCCCTTTTGGAGCTTGAAAATAAACAACTGAAAGAAAAAGGAAAAAAAAAAAAAGAGAAGTACTCTTTGTCTGGATCCTGCTCAGCAAATGTGGTGTCTGTGGGGAGGATGGGTGTGTACTCCTTGGGGGAAAGATGCCCCAGCATTTGAGGAATTATTGGTGCCTCCAAGAACTGGTGCTGCCCCTTTTTATCAGTGCCATTGTTCTCTGGAGAGCCAGTGAAGGGCCAGCAATCCATGCTTTGGAAATGCCTGGCTGGAGGATGCTCTTTGGGGGTCTCAGCTGTTTTTCCAGCCTGGCAGGTTTATCCTTATGCTTTTTTTCCTTGGCCCCCAGTGTATTCTTTTGGGAGGGGTTTTCCCGAGGGTCAGCTGAGTGGCTGGAGGAGTCATTTGTGCCCTTGACTGAGGTGGAGAGAGAACAGAAAGCTTGTGGGGTATTAGGACAGCCCATCCCTCTTTTATACCCCCTCTCCACAGTCTTGGGAGACTAAGCCAGACTTGGTTAAAACTCCTCTTGTCTAGTCCCATCAGGTGGTACCTGAAGCTTCATTTCTCAAGCCTGTCTGTTTTCCCACCTGCAGTAGTGGCACAGCATCCATGTGGCTGCTCCAGCTCCTCATCCAGGTCTTGGGTTTTCTACCACCATGGGATGCACTCCCTGGAGGCTGCTGTGAGACCCAGGGCCTCTGCAAAACGTGGGCTTTTTATTTTTTCTTGCAGGGCAAAGAAGTCCTTTGGGGGCAGCCCAAGCCACATTTTCCATAGGAAACAATCTCAACAGGGAAAAAAAAAAAAAACAACCAACTTGCTTTGCAGTTTCTGGGCTTGCTCCCTGTTTTTAAGCAGATTTTTGGTTTATTTTGGCTTGGTGCTTTTCTGTCCCTTGGAAGAGAAATTGAACTTGTGTGGGTGATGAGCTGAGGTTTAGCGATGAAAGGGAAACCAGGAGGGTTTTGTAGGGAGAATTAAGAAGTTCCCGGTGCTGGTGGGTCTCGGTGTGCAGTGCTCAAATGCCATCTAGTGGCACCAAGCACGGACTGGGGGTTTTAGGGGACCGTGGTGAGCTGGGCAAGACCAGGGGTCCGGTGGGGACACTAGGGACACTTGGCTTGTCTGGCTTTGCAACCCAACGGCATCCATGGGGGCCTCTGAGGAGGAATACCAAGAGTTAAATGTGAAGTGGTGTAATAAGGAGGTGAGGCATGAGCAGGAGATTATGAAACACATCCAAAGAGACCTCGGGACGTGGGACAGGGGTCAGAGCAGAGCAGTGGTCACTACAGAAACCCTTAGCACCATCCAGAGCCAGGGATGCTGCCTTCCCCTGCATGGGCTCCCCATGCACAGCTCACATGAAACAACCCAAATCCTGCTCTGCACTCACCAAGAAGACATTGCTGGGTGAAAAACAAAGATACCCAGGGAGGATAACCCTAAACACAGTCACTCTTCTGCCCACTGGAGTGAGTGGCTGTGCTGTGCCAGGGACCCCAACCAGCCAGGGGGGAACCTGTGCACCCCAAAAAGGCACTGGGGTCTGGCTGACCCCCTGCATTCCTGCAGAGCCTCCTTTTCCTGTGATTACTCCCCTGCCAGCTGCTCTCCCGGCAAGCCTGGCTGCCAGCCCCTGAAATCCTCTTAACCGAGTTTCAGGAGAAATAAAGTTAATCACCTCCTCCACCTGCTCTTCCTCCTTTCCCTTCTCCTCCTCCCACCACAGAGACTTGCGGAGGCGGGCGGGCCGATGCTCTGAGGCCACTGTGGCTCTCGTGGCTGGCACTGCCCGCCTGGCCCTGGCCCTGGGCTGCTAGGGGCTGCGGGGCCGGTGCCGGGGAGCAGGGCAGGGCAGGGCAGGGCAGGGCAGGGCAGGAGGGACGGAGCCGTCCCCAGCCGGGAGCGATGCCGCTGCAGACGGAGATCCTGCGCGAGGTCTGGGCTGCCGACAGGTCAGTGCCGAGGGCAGGGGGGGATCTGCAGGGTGGGGATGTGCTGGGCACCCCCAGCGGGCTCCTCTCTCCTCCAGAGCCTTTTTCTCCTGTTTTCAATTTCAATGCAATTTTGTGAGCAGTTTCGCCACGGTGTTTTTTCTTTGGGGGTCGGTGGGATGAGGGTCATTGATTTACAGAGAGGAAAAGTGTTTGTTAGATGGTGATCCCCAAATTAAGGTCCTTGCTGCTCCCCTGGGCCAAAGTAGAGCCTGTCCTGTGCTCCCTGTTAGGAAGGATGATGTCAGGCAAGCTCGACCTAGTCGAGACAGGGGGAAATGCTACTGGAACCAAATGAGAGACTGACCTTTCCCCCTTTACCAAAAACCAGGGCAATCTCATGCCCCCACGGTCTGTGGAGGGCTGAAGCCCTCACCCTTTTGGTTTCTGTGCCCCACAGCCCCAGTGAAGAGCCAGGGAGCCCCCAGCAGCACAAGCCCAAACAGGTGAGAAAAAATCCTTCCCCTCCATCCCATGTGCCACCATCCCCTGCTGTGGCTGTCCCTGAGGGCTGAGGACATCAGAGACCCTCAAACCCCAGAGTCCACACCAAGGCCAATTTGGGGCTGGTTGGGCCGTTCTATTGGGGTGCTGCAGCCTGTGAGGGCATGAGATTTTTGGGAAGCCCCTACAGAGCAGGTGGGTAGAGAAAATTCCACAGCCCTCCCTTCTTTGTGTATCCTTCTGAATCCCTCCTCCATCACTTTGAAGCACCCCATGAGGAGGGTTCCTAGTTGTTATTTAACAATTTAATTAAGCCCCTCAGTTAAGCTGTAAACTGTGACTCACTTTCCCCTGGCCACGACCCTGAAAGCCAGACCCTCCCTTCCCTGCATTTTAGAACAATCCCTAGGTGCCCCCCAGCCTTGGAAGGGTCTCAGCAGGAATTTCATCCACCATCCAATTTAATTTTTAATCAGCAGCTCCTCCTTGAAGGGCTTTGTTAAGTAAGGGAGTGGCTGCCCACCCCACAGCTGCTTAAGGGATTAGGGGGTGCAAAGGAGCTTTTCTGTGTGAGCTCATGACACAGAAGAAAGCAGCAGTTCCCAGCTTCTCCATGGAGCCCCCAGCTTCCCCTCCCCAAATTCACAGCCCTGGGATCCATCAGGATCCCACCTTTTGCAAAACACCTTCACACACTGCCCTGGAGCACGTGGGAGAAGCTAAACCCCTGCAAGGCAGAAGATGCTCTGTTGGGCAGTGGAAGCCTTGGTGCACCTGGATTTGCTGAGATCACTTTCTGAGAGGCCTGAGCTGACACCCACTCCCCAAATACCTCCTGTCCAGAGCCAAGTGCTGACCCACATGCTCCGTATTTGGTAAATCTGGGTTATTTATAGCCCCAGCTAACCAGGATTAGGTGTGCTGTGCCTAATCCTCCTGCTTCCCTGCTCCTGCTGACCTCCTTGCCATCCACAGGAGCCTCTTGCGGGGTGAGAGGAGATGGAGGTGAGAATCCAGGCTCTCTGCCCGCCCCTGTGTCCCCTGTCCCAGCTCCGGTACCCAGCGTGGCCATCAGTGCCCAGAGTGGCTCCCAGCAGGGTCCCTATGGCCACAGTGTGATTTGTCCCTCTGTGCTGACACTGTGTCACAGCAGCACCATCATCACATCCCTCATCTCCAGGGCTGTCCCAGGGCAGATGTTCTGTCTGTCTGCTAACAGACCTTTCTGTTTTCCTCCCTCTGCCTTCCTCGGGGGGCTGCCCCATGGTAAGTCACTCACTGGGAGGTGTCAGTGTGTCCCTGTTCCGGAGTGTGTCCCCTGCTCCCCTTGGGCCAGGGAAAAGCCCGGCTGTATTTCTGAAAGGGACCCAGTGCTGTATGAGCAGGGGTTGCCTGGTAAAGGGAAAAGGTGTTGAAGGCTGGCACCACCTCTGCAGCACCATCCATGAGGGCAGAAGCTGAAGAAGAAGAGGCAGGAGCCTGGGTTGGAGCCCGAGGCCAAACCACGGCGGCCGCGGGTGAAGAAGCCGAGTGAGGCAGGGGCTGCAGAGGAGCCTCCAGCCCCGGCACAGGGTGAGCACAGATCCCCCACAGCTCCCGTGGAAATGGGGGAAATGGGGTGCCCCGTCCTGCACCCGAGGCGCTCTCCATCCTGGGCATCTCTTGAAATGCGCAGGGGTGAAGAAGGTGAGGAAGAAGAAGGAGGAGAAGGGGGAAGAGGAGAGCGACAAAGACCCCTCCTCCAAATTCACCAAGGAGCCTCGGAAGAAGAAGGAAAGCCTGGCTCCCCGCTCCCAAGTGGCCAAGGGCTCCAAGAAGCCGCAAGGTGCGGGGGTAACACCCACCCCTCTGCAGGCTCGTGGCACCTCGTGTCCCCCTGTACCATGTCCCGATAGCGCCGTCGGTGCTCCCGGTGCCTGCCGGGGCTCTGCTGGGGCTCTGCACATCCCCGGCAGAGCTTTTTGGCTAAAACCCAGCTACGCACCTGGGAGAAACGGGGATGTATGTGCCAGGGGACCTGCGCTCATTGCCTTGGTCGGGGAGCTGGTATCGAGGGGGAGAAGTGGGAAGAGGGGGGTGACACTCCCTGGGAAGGTGGCACTTATGTCCCCGGACACTTTTCTGGAGAGAAAAGCGGCTCGGCACGGCGAGGCTGCGGCTGAGGCCGCGAGAGAGCGCTGTGGCTGCACCCGCACCGCCCGGCGCTGGACACGGCCCGGGCCCCTCGGCCACCGCCCCGGGGGACAGCGTGACCCCCGCTCCGGCCCAGGGACGGCCCCTCCTCGCCCACCACGAGGCTGGGGTCCCCCGCTGCCAAAGGACGTCGTGTCGGCTAACGCCGTGGTCACCTCTGGGCAGAGCCGGCTGAGGATGAGGATGATGAGGAAGAGGAAGAAGAGGTGGAGAATAAAAACCCGCCAAAAAAGCTCAAGAAGAAGCTTCCCAAAGAGCCCCTCTCAGGCGGGGGCGAGAAGAAGCTGAAGCCGAAGGGTGAGTGCCCAGGGGACAGGGATGGCTTAAGCTCAGCTCTGTTGCCGCTGGGATCTGCCCTCGCTGGGACGAGGGAGGTGCCTTGCACCCTGTCCCCGGCACTGTCCCGGCAGGCTCAGGGGGCTGCAGAGCCATCGCGCCCTCCCCATGCGATCTCCCCCCAGTTCAGCTCTTTCTGCTGCTCCCTGTCACCTCCTTGTCCCCATCACTGCCCATTCCCACCCCCCTGGCTGGTTGGTCATCAGCTCCTCTGTCCCAGCAGAAGACAAGAGTGACCCTGACAGCAAAGCCAAATCTGCCAAAAGCACCAAGAAGGAGCCAATGTCCGTGTTCCAGGTGAAGAAGGAGAAGAAAAGCAAGAAGAAAGGTATGGGACAAGCAGGAGGGGGTGGCAGCCAGTCCTGCTGCCTGATGGCATCACCCTGAGCCAAGAGCACCCAGTGTTGTGTGACCATGTCCCCCATGTCCTTCACAGCTGCCACCAGCAGTGATGAGGAGGACGATTCTGACTCCAGCACCAAACCCATTAGGTCAGAGAAGAAGAAAAACCCAGCATCCCTCTTTCAGACTGGTGGGGACCCCCCAAAAGAGAAAAAATCCAAAAAGAAAGGTGAGAGCCTGGCACTGGAGGGTGGTGGGTTCTAGCAGGGCTTCTGGGGGTGCAGTGAGCTTGGCCATGGAGAGGGGGTTACAATCACTGATGTTGGCACGGGTCTGTGCTGAGCTTGATTTTGGGGCTCAGTGGAGTCAGGATCTTCTCCCTTCTGTGTCCCTACCTGTTCCTGCCCGCAGTTCCTCCCAAAGGGGCTGAGAGTGAGGAGGAGACCCCAGAGACCCTGCAGAAAAACTCCAACAAGAAGGGGAAAGCAAAGAAATCAAAGAAGGTACAAAAGACCCCTCAAAGCCATGGGGATCCCCTCAGGGTGGGGGAAGAGCAGCTCTTCCTCTCAGGGTGGGTCAGGGGGTTTGCAGCATCCCCCACTGACCCACCAGAGTGTCCCCAAAGCCACCAGCTGCAGAGCCCAGGGGGGATGGATAGCAAGGAGCAATCAGCTGGGGAAGGAGGGGGGCTCTGGGTCACCATCCCCTCTCACACAGCAGCAGAAGGAGGAGAGGCCCCCATCCCCTGTCATCGAGGTGGACAACCTGGAGGAGTTTGTGCTGCAGCCGGCGCCGCAGGGAGTGACCGTCAAGTGCCGGGTGACAAGGGACAAGAAGGGCATGGATAGGGGGCTTTACCCCACCTATTACCTTCACTTGGACAATGACAAGAAGGTGATTTGGGGTGGGGGCATGGAGACCCCTGGGGCTCTGCATCCATCCCAGAGATCACCCTGAGGGTTTGGGGATGCTCGCCTGCATCGCCCTGTGCTGCTGCACCCTGAATGAGGCTGCTCCCCCTCTCCTGCAATTCCTCCCAGGGAATGTCCCTGTGGATGGTACCTGGGATGATGAGCTAACAGGGGCTAGAGAGCCCTGCTAAAGCTGGGCTGGTCTCAGCCCCTCCTGCTCCATAATGCAGATATTATTTTGGGGATCATCTTCATGATTTACTCAAGTCATGGCAGTGACTTGTTGGGGGACAGCAGTGACAATGTCCCATTCCCACATGGCCCCACTGCTCTACCAGGTGTTCCTCCTTGCTGGGAGAAAGCGTAAGAAGAGCAAAACCTCCAACTACCTCATCTCCATCGACCCCACTGACCTGTCACGGGGTGGAGAGAACTTCATTGGGAAGCTGAGGTAGGAGCAGAGGTGGCACCCAAGGTTGGTGGCACCCCATTTCTGCAGCACCCTCTTCCCACTCCATGGCTTACAGGCTGTCCCAGGCTATGTCTGGTGCAGACAGGAGGCTAAATTCAGCATTTCCCACTGCCGTGCCTGACCTGAGGAGTGGTGGGGGGCTGAGAGGGGAAAACGAGCTTGGCAGGTTCCTCCCAGCAGACAGGTCATGGCTAGAAAAGGCGCCTGGCAAGTCCCAGCCCGCACTGCCAGCAGCCACACAGCAATGCTGGGGGTCCCCATGGTGGCAGCACCCTATCACACCCCGATTTAGGGATTTCTTGAACCCAAGAAAATCACTGAAGAGTGGGAAGGTCAGCATTGGTGGGGTGCAACACCAGGGGTTTGCAGCCAGACCAAAACCAAGGCTGTGCCTGGAGAGGGGTCACAGAGGGGGTGGAGGGGACTCAGTGGCATCAGCCACGGCCATCTCCCACCCTTGGTTGCAGATCCAACCTGATGGGGACGAGGTTCACCGTGTTTGACAACGGCGCCAACCCCGACAGGGCCAACGCCGACTGGTCCAACGTGCGGCAGGAGCTCTCGGCCGTGGTCTACGTAAGGGCAGCCACACAGGGAGCCCCTTCCCAGCCCTCCCAGGCAGGGAGAGAGGGGCTCCCACCCTGCACCCCTTCACTGGGGCTTGCAGAGATGTGGGATGGGCTGGAGTCACCCCCGAGCCTTCATTCAGCCCCTGTGAGAGGCTGTAACCTGCAGTGGTTGCTCGTTTTAGAGACAGGGTTTCTCTTGCAGGAGACCAACGTTTTAGGGTTCAAAGGCCCCCGGAAGATGACTGTCATCATCCCTGGGATGAATGCTGACTGTGAGAGGGTGCCCATCCGGCCTCGGAACGTAAGTCATGGGCCAGACTGGGAGAAACTCCTTGAGAGCTGGGTTTGCTGGGCACCACCTTGGATTTTACCCATCTTGTGGCATGGAGAGGCTTTCAGGTGTCCCTGAAATTCAAGGTGTCCCTGGGAGGTGGGAGACATGGTGCCTGTTTTTTCTCCATGATAGATCCCATTTCCAGCTGGGTACTGCTACAGAGCATCCCCCAGGCAAGCCACAGGACGTGGCAGGGCTCTGGAGGGGTCACCCCAACTCTGCTCCACTCCTCTTGCTCCTCTCCAGGATAACGACGGCCTCCTGATGCGATGGCAGAACAGGAACATGGACAACGTGATCGAGCTGCACAACAAAGCCCCGGTGTGGAATGATGAGACCCAATCCTATGTCCTCAATTTCCACGGCCGGGTCACCCACGCCTCCGTCAAAAATTTCCAGATCGTGCACAGCAGTGACCGTAAGCTGGGACGGGGGTGGGATGGGACAGGGGATAGGGTGGGGGAGCACTCATGAGCTGGTCCCAGCACCCACTGTTTTTGTTGAGGTTTAGTTTTTTCATGCTCTGGAGTCCTGCCTGCCTTTGCTGGAGCTGGGATGAAGGCAGACAGAACTCCCTGCAGGAGCTGCCCTCGGGCCCTGGCGCTGGCAGGGGCAGCGTGTGGGGCTCCCATTGCCAGGCAGATTTAGGGCAACAACAGATCCTGTGGGGTGCTGAGCTCCCATCACACTACAGCCACCCACTCAGCCCAGAGCATTGTCCCCAGCACACACACCACACCACTGGTGGGCTCATCCTGGGGTGCACTGTGCCTTGGGGACTGTCCCTCAGGGGTGGCAGCAGCTCTGTCTGGATGCGGCTGCTCGTCACCTGTCCGGCGCAGTCAGAAGCCCTTGGCCTCCGGGGTGTTGGGTTACGGGACAGAAAAAGCCTCTTGAGGGCCCCTGGTTATTTTTACAGATTTCCTGTCACCCGCCCTCCAGCAGCAGTGATCCCGCGGTCTGGGGGGGGGTGGGGTGAGTGGGGTCCCTGTCCCTTGGGGGGCTGTGGCACCCAGGGAGGGGGATGCTGGAGGGACCAGAGAGTGCCACCGTCCGTGCCATGGGAAAACGATGATTTTTGGTGATCTGTGCTGCAATACAGAGCAGCCAGCACAGGAGTCACAGGCCGAGTTTGGCTGGGGGCAGCTTCTTCTGGACACTGCCCTCAGCAGGGGGCTTGCTGGGGAAAGGCAGGCTGGGTGCACAGGTGACACCTCAGTGGCTCGCCCTCTCTCCCGCAGCTGACTACATCGTGATGCAGTTTGGGCGTGTGGCGGATGACGCCTTCACCATGGACTACAACTACCCCCTGTGCGCCGTGCAGGCCTTCGCCATCGCCCTCTCCAGCTTCGACGGGAAGCTGGCCTGCGAGTAGCACCTGCACTGGGACCACCAGGGCCACTGGGACCACCAGGGCCACTGGGACCACCAGGGCTGCCAGGACCACCAGGGCTACCCGGACCACCGGGGCTGCCTGCCAGTGCCCGGAGGATGCTCCTGCGTCCCTGTCCTGTTCCACTCCCTGCATTTCCACCTTCTTGCAGTCATGGCTGTTCCTGGGGTGGTTCAAGGCACCTGCTGCCCACTGAGTGCTGTGGGATGCTCACCCAGCTGCAGCCACCCTCTCCAGGCAAATTCGGGGCAAATTGCTGCGATGGGGTGATGGCAGAGCCAGGCTGGAGGTATATTCGTATTCAGCAGATGAGGTTGACTGCAACCCCTGTCTCATCCCTTTGGACTCAGATCCTGGAAACTCATCTCTCTCTGCTCCCCACCCTGCTTTTTTTTTGTTGGTGGTGTTTTTTTGGGGGGGTTTTGGTTTTTTGGGGGTTGTTTGTTTGTTTGTTATGGTTTGTATCTTTATGCTTACTCTCCCAGTGAGAAGGGGATAGGTGGTTTCCTCATTCTGTGTTTCCTCATCCCTGCCCACATGCAGGTGGGCTCTGCCTAAGCTTCCAGCTAAAGACCCCCATCCCGGCTCATTGCCCACCAGGCACAAAGCCCCTCTTTCGCCCCATTTTGCCCTGATGTGAGTGGATGGCTGGTGCCCATGGTGTGTTTTTACCCACTGGGTCTCACCTCACTGCCCATAAATTGCTGGGGATTTGGATCCCTAAGAAGCAGGCTGGCACTGGCAGCACACAGGCACGTGCCGAGGGGTGACAGTGCCAGCAGAGGAGGGCTAGCAGGCACGTGAGGCAGGGCTTGCATTGCTGGCAGGTGGCCCAGGTGGGTCAGTGCTGCCAGGAGAGACCTGGAAGAGAAAACTCAGGGTGCACCAGGAAGCAGTGGAGTGACTCATGAGGTGTGGTGTGGTGCTGAGTCACGCTCAGCACCCAGACGAGCCCTGCTGAGCTCCCTCAGCTCTTGCTGCCCCTTTGCTCTGTGATGCCACTCCAGACCTCACGTGCCCCAGGTGTCCCACAGCTGCCTCACTGGTGCTCTCTGTTCTTGAGAGGTGGTGGACAGAAGGTGCTATCCCCTCAGGCTGGTGGGGAGCTGCAGGAAGTCATTGGGAATGGGAGATGCTGAAGAGAGGCAGCTCACTGGGAGCAGGACAGCTTATGCCCCCAGTTTCACCAGTTTTGGGGTGAGGATTTGGCTGCACAAACAAATCTGATTAATTCAGTGGTGAGAAAAACAGAGATATGCCAAGGAGCCCTGAAACACCATCCTCAGCTCTCTGGTGCTGTTTCTCTCACCTGCTCAGCTCACACACTGACTCCAGAGCCATGTGGGATTCCCTTCCAGGACACAAAGGGGTTGTTACTCCAGTCTGGGGTGGTATGAGCCCCCCAAGTTAATGCCACAGAAAGGCTGAGGAGCAGATGGATGAGATGGATGTGATTGTGCAAGAGGGATGCTCATCCTCTCTGGGCAGTGTTGCAACATCACCATGGCCTGAGCCTGGAGCGTGGAGCTGAGGACAGATGACAGTGACAGAGGGACCATGAGCCACTGCTGGACCACTGGTGAACATCTGCCCCAGTGGCTTTGCAGATGGGAGTGGAGACTTTCCCCAGCTGTGTGAATCTGGGCTTCATGATTCATGGACAGATGCTCATGGTGGGGCAGGCAGAGGTGGACAGCTTGGGGACAAGCCAGCCCGCATGGGACATCATCCATTACCCACACAGCGAGCTCAGAGAACATCTTGTGAGCTAAAGAGAGATCCAGCCACAGCAGTTTGGGGCCAGCATCCCTGGTGAGGTATGGCTAGCAAATGTGGGGAAAGCAAGAGCTTTCTGCCCAAATCCAGCCACAAACCCAACATCTGTTTGAAATCGGGATGCGCTCAGCTAACGGTTGAGCTAATACTTGTCCCCATTTCCTCCAGCGCAAGGAGAAAAGAAGCAGCAGGGTGAGGGAGAGGGGTTTGGGCTCCCCAGATTCTGTCTGCTGTTATCCCAGCTGCTCCCCAGGTTGACCCCTCCACTCACCCAAAACGTTTCCATTTTCCATCTGCCCATTGTTGCTTGCAAACCCTTCAGGTTCCCTGGCCTGTCGCCCACGGCAGAGCAAAATCCCTGCCATGGCTGTCCCATGCAGTGTCACCCAACCTCAGAGCAGCCACCGCATCAGCCGCCCACCCGAAATCGCTTTTACAAACGCTCTAACGCAAACCAACTGTGGCAGAAGAAACGAATGAAAACAATTTAATAGGGCGATGGATACTCGGGCCCTTTGTTTGCGCTGGCTGTTAACACCAGAGGAGATGAGGGATGGAAGCAGTTGAAATGTGTATCTGCTTTGGCCGGCGGAAAGTGTGACGGATGCACCAGCAGACCAATGGCTGAGGGTGCTGGGGTGTGCGTGGGTGTGAAAGGAATGCTCGCTGCAAGAAAAGAT
>VXAX01001730.1:269352-286408 GCA_013399835.1 Leptocoma aspasia | reverse complement strand
TCCTCCTGCTCCGCTTGTCCCGCTCCTGTCCCCGCTCTCCTGTTTCCCCGCTTGCCCCGCTCCTGTCCCCGCTCTCCTGTTTCCCCGCTTGTCCCGCTCCTGTCCCCGTTCCACCTGTTGCCGCTGTCTCGCTCCTCGTCCCTTCTCATCCCTCGGGAAGCGGGAGCATCCCTGGGAGTTGAGGCTTGGTAGAAGCCGCCGGCATTAATTAGCGCGGCTCAGGAACGGGATGAGCCGCTCGGTAATCCCGCCGGGGCAGGCAGAGCCCGGCTGCCCGCACCGGCATCCTGGAGCTCCGGGGCTGTTCTTTTTAGTTTCTAAACCGGAAACTGGACAATCTCACGGGGTCAGGCAGGGGAGAAGTGGAGCTGGCGGAGCGCTGGAGGTGCTCCGGAGGTGCTGGCTCTGCCGGGGTTTGGGGTCCCGAAAAGGATCCGTGGGCTTCCCGAGTAGGGAGGTGTATGACGGTGTCCCATGCCCGTGCCTCGCAGCTCCACTTTGAAACCAGAGTGAAAGCCCATCCTGGAATACAACTCACTGAGAGGCAGAGGGGTCGAGCCCTGTGCCCCATCCCTGGCCCACCGGTGTTCCCAGCCACTGGATGTAGGGTTACATGGGTGGTTTGGGTACGTGGATCCCTGTACAGGAGCAGTTTCGGGTTCGGGGTGGTGCTTGTGTGCTGGAAAGGAGGGGAAAGGCCTGGAGCACCCCAAGCACTCTTCCTTCCTGGCCTTTGCCTGGGCTCAGCCCTTCCGCCTTCCCAGCCTGGCTCCTTGGCTGTGTCCTGCAGCCTGCCCCAGCCTGCCCCAGCTGCCGGGGGCTGTCACTCCAACCCGCTCCCTGCAGGTCCCCTCTGCCTGGCACTGCCCGCTGACCCCCACAAAGCCCTGGCAAGCAATGGAGGGAGAGCCCACCCTGCGCCTCCGTGTCTTCGACCTCAACTGCTGGTGAGTCCAGACTTTGCCAGGTCCGTGCCAGGCTGTGGGGGTGGAGATGGGGCCACCACACTAGCAGTGGGGGTCCCACCTTGGGGTTACCTTTGTGGCCGCTTCATTTTGGGGCCACACCACTCTCCCAGCCCCAGAGGATCATGAGGTGCTTGGCTGGGTAGTACCTCCTGCCCCTTCTGTGCTTGTTAGCCCCCGAAAAACCTCCATTTGCACCCCAAGCAAGGATGAGCTGCCTCAGTTCTGCAGGCAGGAGAAGCTGTCCCCAAACAGCCTCCCTGCATGTCCCTCTCGTCCCCATGTCCTCTCATGGCCCTTTCCCCTTCCTGTCTTTCCCATCTGCATCCTGCTTCTGCTGGTGCTGGAGCCCTCTTTCTCTCCCTCGTTTCGGGTCACAGTGGGCCCCAAGAGCCCCCATCACCCTGTCCCCAGCAGGCTTTGACTGTCACCCCCTCTGGCAGGGCCATCCGCTACCTGAGCAAGCGGCGGCAGGAGCGCGTCCGGCTCATCGGGGACACACTGTGCCAGGAGGGCTTTGACCTGGTGCTGCTCCAGGAGGTGAGGGCACTTTGTGAGCCAAGTGCACCCATTCCCAGCCTGGGAGATGTTCTCAGCCTATCCCACTGTCCTCCAGGTGTGGAGCGAGCAGGACTACAGTGACCTGAAGGTGAAACTAGCAAGCTGTTACCCCTTCTCCCATTACTTCCGCAGGTGAGAAGGCCAATGTCAGCCCCCCGGGGCTGTCTGTGGGGCAGTGCCAGGGCTCTGTCATGTCCTTGGGCTTTACCTCTTGCAGAGACTGCTGTAGATCCTTTAGGTCACCTCTGTTGCTGTGGGAGACCCCATGCCTGGGCAGTGGGATGCTCACAGGAGCACACTGGGATCCAGGCATCCAGGGAGTCCTCCTGGCTCTGGGCTGGGGTGAGGCAGAGGTTTTGGGAACCACATCTCCTCACTCTGCTTTTTGTGGCTGCATTCACACAGTCAGAGAGAAATTTTAGAGATAATGAGTGTTTGAAGAAGAAATGTAAACAATAGTTTAGAGACAGTGTCCTTGGAACTGCATTAGCTGAAGCCACCAATGGAGTCAGATAAATTACCATAAGACCAATCAGCTAATGGCAACCATCAATATTATAAAAGTAGTGTGTTTCAAATAAACTCTCTCTTCATATTGTCACAGTTGGCTGGTGAGTTTCTGTCTCGCTCTCTAGCTCGACTGTGACAGCTTTTTCCCTCCCACAGTGGGGTGATCGGCAGCGGCCTCTGCGTCTTCTCCAGGTTCCCCATTCTGGACACGCTCCTCTACCAGTACTCACTGAATGGGTACCCCTACATGGTAAGTGGGGTGGAGGGCACGTGGCACCATGGTGCCCATCCCCACAGAGCCTCAGTAGCCCTGACCTGCCCTTCTTCCCCTTGGGCAGCTCCAGCACGGGGACTGGTTCTGCGGCAAGTCCGTCGGTCTCGTCATTATGAAGATCTCAGGGATCATCTTCAACATCTATGTCACCCATGTGAGCATCCCAGGGAAGAACCCAGCACGGGGGGAACAATGGGGAGAAGGGGAATGAGTGGCCCTGCCCCTCTTTTACTGTCCCCTTGCTTTAACCACTGCTCTCCACCCTCTGTTCTGGACTATGCACTGATTTAATAAAATATTGCTTGGGGCAGGGACAAATAACCTGGTTGTGTGCTGGGGTGAGCCTCCCAGGCTCTCCCCAGTGGGGGTGACACAAAGACAGAGGTGTTGGCAGGGACTGTTTGGAGGGGTTGGGTGGGTTTGCAGGGAGCCTGGGAGCAGGGCAGGAGTCACAGCCCCTTTGCTTTCCCTCTCTCTCCAGCTGCACGCCGAGTACTGCCGGGACAAGGACGCCTACCTGCCCCACCGCCTGGTGCAGGCCTGGGAGCTGGCACAGTTCATCCGGTGAGCAGCTGTGGGGTGTCCCCCTGCAGGTCCCCAGGACACGTGTGGTCACCCCTGCCCCTGGGGCTTGCACTGCAGAGAGCTCCCATTTGCACCAGCTCAGGCAGGAATAAGGTGGAGGAGCACTGGGCATGTCCCAGTCACTCCAGTCTGGTGCCGGGCAGGGCAGGGAAGGACAGCCACCCCTGTCCCCACAGACACACCTCAAAGGCAGCAGACGTGGTGCTGCTGGGAGGGGACCTGAACATGCACCCTGAAGATGTGGGCATCCGGCTGCTGCGTGGCTGGACGGGGCTGCGGGACGCCTTTGCTGAGGCCACGCACTTTGAGGTGAGCTGAGGGGCTGAGGGGGGTCCCAGGGCACACCGAGAGCCCCTGACTCACTGAGGCCCTTGTCTCAGGGCTGTAAGAATGGCTGCACCCTCGTCCCTGACAACTGCTTCACTGACAAGTCAGAGCTGCTGCCCTTCCCGCTGGGCATCCGCATTGACTACATCCTCTACAAGGTAACAGGGAGCTTTTGCCCACCAGATGTGACTGGCGGGGCTGAGGCACTGGTGTGACCCCCTTGTCCCCTCACCCAGGCCATCTCCAGCTTCACAGTGAAGTGTGAAGAGCTGAAGACCACCACAGGGCCAGCCCCAGGCATGGCCATCCCCTTCTCAGACCATGAAGCCGTGATGGCAACACTGCACATCCAGAGGCAGGGACAGCCTGCGGGTGCCACCCTTGGCACAGCTGGTGAGTCAGGGGGTGCTGCCAGCATCCACTCTGCTGGGGGGCTGGTGGATGGACTGATGGAGTTGGATGGAGTTCTTTGGAGATGTTTCCCCTTGTGATGCTGCTTGTGGAGGGCTGCAGAGCAGTGAGGATGGCGAGAAGGATATTGTGGTGGTATGGGGTGGTGTAGGGATGGTATCTGGGGGTGCCACCCTGCTGAGGATCCCTGTCCCCACAGACCCAGCCCTGGCAGATGTGGTGACAGAGGCACGGACAGAGGTGGGCGTGGGGCTGCGGGCGGCGCAGCAGCAGCGCTACTCCTCGGGCAGGATGGCCGTGCTGGCCCTGCTGCTGCTGCTGCTCCAGGCTGCAGCTGCACTGGGCACACTGGCTGGACTGGGCACAGAGCAGCCCTTCCCCAAGCTCTCCTTCTGCCTGCTGGCCTTCCTCGCCCTCGGCGTCCTCGTCCTCGCCACCGGTCTCCACCTGTTTCACACCATGGAGGTGAAGATGCTGCACAGCACCGAGGACCAGATGTGGATGGTACTGCGGGCCCTGCAGGAGCGTCCCAGTGAAGGCTGAGCTGAGGCTGTGGGTGTCCCACAATGTCCCCTTGGCCCCACCACGTCCCCTTTTTCATCCTTGTTTTTAGCTGACTTCAGGTTTTAGGCGAGCAGCACTGCACTCAATGCAGTAGTGCAGGTTTGACAGCTGCCTGGTGAAATTAAGATTTTTGGGGTAGATTTATTGCATTGACCCCTGTGAGAACCATGGTGGAGGCAGATTTTTATTGCTGTCTTTTTAAATACACCCTTTTGTACATGGAGGGATCCACTGGCCTGGCTGGAAGGCTTAAGACGCTGAGGCCTCCCCTTGCCTGGGGTGGCCTCAAAGTTTACACTGGTGGCTGTTCTGGCAACCAGTCCTGACTAATGGAAAATAAAGGCAATATTTTAACCATTGGCACCAGGTCAGGGGGGCTTTATTTGAAGGGAGGGTGTTTGCAGCAGGATTGTAGGGCTGGTACAAGCACAGGGAAGGCTGGAGGAGGTGCTGAGGGGAATGGCAGGATGAGGGCTGAGCACAGGGTGGTGTTGCTAAGAGAGGAACCTGCCCCTGTGACCCCCATCCCAACTCATCTGGGGCTGCCATGAGCACCATTTGGCCACAGAGGCCACCTAGCAAAAGCCAGGGACTCCAGGGGTGTCTGAGGTCTGTGCAAAGGCCAGAGGCCAGTGTGGCATTGCCAAGCAGAAGAAATCCCAAAGGGGCAAGGAGGCACAGCCACTGGTGTCCCTTGTCCTCGGTGTTAGAGTGCTGGCCCTGAGCACAATTCCCTTAGGAGCTACTGGACAAAAAGCCCTTCCCTGGCCCAAGGGGCTCATGGTAGGGTTCTAACCCTGGTTTCCTGCAGCAGCTGGGGACAGCGTGGACGTGGCATCCAAAAGCAGTGGTGCAGAGTGGCTGGACCAGCCCAGTCTGTCTGTCAGTGGCCCAAACTTGTACAGCCAGATGTCCCTTGATATGGACAGTCCAGACTGGGATGGATGCCCTCAGCTGGGAAGGATGTCCCAGGGTGGCTTTGAGGGACCACTCCTGAAGGTGCCCCTGCACATATGGCATCTTCCCTGTGGCCTGCCTCTGGTGGCCAGTCACCTCCTTGCTGCTGGGAGCCACCAGAGCCCCCTTTTGCAGTCCCCTGCGAGTCTTGTTTTCCAGCAAGCACAAGGCAAAAGCAATCCAGCCATGCACAGGAATGCCCTCTCAGCACCCCAAAGCTGAGTGCTTCTTGGTGTCTCCTCATGTGGGCATCCACCAGCAGGTCTGGCCCCTCTGTGACAGACTTTGGCAAGCAGGGAGCTGGATTTGCTGTGGCAGCTGCTGGCGCCTGCGGGCAGCTGGGGCTTCGCCACCTCCAGAGGTAGCTCAGAGTGGTGCTCAGCCCAGGACTCACACACACACTCTGCTTGTCCCCCGGGGAGGAGCTGGTGGCTCCTGAGGCTGTGGGGATCAAGCCCGCAGCTCACTGAGCCGCTTCTCCTCCTGCAGCTGGATGAGGACGTTGCGCTTATTCACCACCTCCACCAGCTGCTTCAGGATCTCCTGCTCAGCCTTCTCATCCTCAGGTGTCTTCAGGGTATCTGTGGGTGCAGGGGGCCAGAGTAGAGCTGGGAAGGCCACAAGCCCTGACCTGCTCCCTGCACCATGCAAAGGGATCCTCTCCCCGGCACGTGCTGGCACTCACCCTCCTTGTTCATGTAACTCCGGAGCTTCTCATCAAGCTGGCACTGCTGCTCCTCCAGCTTCAGTTCCTGCACCCTGTGGGGAGGAAAAGGGCGTGCTGGGTACTGGGCTTGCAGGGGGCTGGGGCCTGTGGGGACTGAGCTGACTCCCCACACTGAGCAGGGGGCACCCCCCAAGCCTTACGCGATCATGAGGTCTGACTCCTCGGTCATCAGATTGTTCTTCTTCTGGACCAGGTACAGCAGCTGGTTTGTCCACTGTGTCTGCTGGTCAGCTGGGCTCTCTGGGCAGGACAGGGGAATGGTGAGCAGGGTGCAGACCCCCATTGCAGGGTCACAGTGCTCCATCCACCCTGGCCTTACCATTCTCATCCCGGAGTAACTTCTCCAGCTTGATGCCCTGCTGCTCCAGTTCCCGGAATGTCACCTCGATCTCCTCCAGCCGTCTCTGGATGGCCTGCAAGAGAAAGACAGCACTCACCTGCCAGCCAGCACCTGCCAGCATGTGGCCACCAGCAGCAGGAGGGAGGGACAGGGTACAGTGCCACGCTGAGGACCTGGCTGTCCCCTGGGGGGTTACCTGGGCTCTGCAGAACCTCTTCATCTGGCATTCCCTGGCCCGGCGGGCCAATGTGCGCTTCCAGGTGGGGTATTTCTCCTCCTCCCTGGGGTCTGGGTACTGTGAAAGGATGGTGGCACGGTCAGGGGGGTCAGTCCCTGTACCAAGCACCTCCTGCCTTGGCAGCCACAGCTGAGCCAGACCCGATGCCTCTGTGAGAGGAGCAAGAGGCCCAGCTACCTGTGCTGGTGGTGCCATCATCACTTGGGGAAAATCCTCACCAACTCTTTCATGATGCCAAGGCCTGTGTCTTCCTTCTCCTCTTTCTCCTCCTCCTCTTCCTCCTCCTCCTCCTCCTCACTGTCACTCTCCTCCAAATCTGCCCAAGAAAAGAGCTGTTTCAGGCTGGTTCCTCATGAGCAAGATGTGGAATACAGCAGGGTCCTGGAGAGCTCTGCTCATCTGGAGACTCCAGTTTGTACCACCCACCTTTCTCCATGTCAATTTTCTCCTCCTCCTCCTTCCAGGCGCCTTGTCCCTGCCACAGGGCAGGGAGGGCCTCAGGAGCTGCTTGGAGCCGCAGACGAGCTGGCTTCAGAGGAGGCTCAGCCTCTGCTTCACTGCTGAGGTTCAGCGTGGACAGACTGAGCTTCTCCAGTGGTGTAAGGACAATCTTCCTCCTGCCCCCACTTTCCTCACCCTCCTCTGCTGTCCGTTTGGGCTCCACTCTGGGAACCTCCTCTTCCCTCACATCCCCCCCAGGCTGTGCCAGCAGCTCCTGCTCCTCCGTGTCACCAGCATCTGCAGTGCCCTCAACTTCCCCAGGCTCTTCCCCTGCCTGTGGGGCTGCTGGAGTGGGCTGAAGTGGACTGGATGCCCACTCCATGGGGGACACACATGACCTTCCAGCATCTGAGAGTGGGTGGGCAGCAGCATCAGCATCCTATGGCAGAGCCAGAGTAGAGGGATGATGCAGCACAGGGCCACACCCAACCATCCCCCTCCACATTTTGCCTTTCCTCCATCCCCTACACGGATTTAGGGTGATTTACCCCATCAGGCACTGCTGAAGCCTCATCCCGGGGCAGCTCCATGCTGGGTGGGTTGGGATAGTGCAGCGAGCAGTAAAAATGACCTGGGGGGAGAGGGGGGCGAACTCATGTGACAACCTGCAAGGTAGAGAAATCGTGCCCCAAGCATTCCCCTCTCCCCAAAAGCCACCTCACCATCCTCCTGGTCGAAGGCGTAGTCGCCCAGGCGCAGGGTGGCCCCGCAGCGCCGGCACTGGAAGCAGCCGCGGTGGAAGAAGCGTCCCTCGGCGCTGGCTCGCTCCAGGATGTAGACACGCTGGCTGCAGAAGTAGCAGGCGTCACTGTTCTCCCCTGTCCTCTCCCTCGGTGGCTGCGGGGTGAGAGGGCAGGCTGGGGTGGCACCGGGGACCTGGCACCCTCCCTGCCCTGTGGCTGTGCCGGCAGCCATGGGGGCACGGGGCAGGGCTTTGCCCCTCTCGCCGCGCTGGGTTTGGGTGCTGGGGATGGGTGAGGGAGCGGCAAGTCTTGGCTCTGGAAAACCAGTTGGGTCAGGAAACAGGCAGGGAGGAGCTGGGAACCTGTGGGCGTTCGCTTGTGCAGCCCTGGTCCCAGCCCTTGGCTTGGCCCTGCCAACCACTGGTGCCCTGCCAGTGCCCACCTGGCCTGAGCTGGACCCTCCATCCCAAGGTGACACAAGGACCAACCTGCCCTGGGTCCATCACGATGGCACGCGGTGGCTCCTGGGCACTGTCCGGAGTGTCTCCATCCAGCCCCGTGTCCAGCTACAAGTGACCCAAGGGGAGGGTCAGCCCCCCAACTCTCCCCCCAGGACAACTCCACCCCAGCAGAGCCCCCCCTGGGGCATCTGGGGCAGACCCACCTCAGTGTCCCTGCGGCTCCTCTTGGCCTCAGTGTCCTTCTGGGCACTGTCCTGCAAATCCAAAGGGGGTGGTTAAGATGGGGAGTGTGACAGGGTTTTGGTGTGTCATGAGAGTCTGGGTGGGGGTCCCTCACCTGGGCACGTTTGTGTGCCAGGTTCCGGCTCTTCTGCAGCTTGCTGAGGAAGAGGATGGCCCCTCGCGTGCCACCGGGAGAAAGTGGCTTCTTGCTGACCTCCACCTCTGCACAGACATGGCCATTTTGGTGGGACCCGCCCAACAAAGAGGAGAGCACCCAGCCAGCCCCAGTGCAGCTCAGGATGGGACAAATCCCCCCAAAATCCCACACCTGGAGAGCTCCCAAAAATTTGATAGAAGTGGCTGAGGTAGGTGATGAGGTCCAGGCGGTCAGGCTCTGTCATGGTGGCCATCTCAACACTGGAGAGGACAGGCTGGATGCCCAGCTCCTGCTCTGCTATGTCCAGCAAAATCTGGTGGGTCTGAATGGCATCCTGGGAGTCCACAGAGTCAAAGTCCCTGTGGGGAGACATGGCTGCCATCAGGGTGGGCTCTGCAGGGTGGAGGTGCAGGGGCTCCCAGGCACTCACACCAGGTCCGGGCGGAAGCGGTGGATGAGGGCACAGAGGGCCAAGCCACTGGTCCAGGAGGTGCTGAAGTTGGTCACGGCCACACCAGGGTATCCAGCTGTGCTAGCCTGGCACCAGCTCAATAGCTCTTCACAGACAGCTCCAGGGGCCACTGGAGAGGCAGAGACAGGGGACACCCCCCCAGTCCACCTCCTGCCTCAGCATCTGTGCTTTAAGAGGGAAGGGATCCCATGGGAGCAACCTGAGACACCCCTTGTCCCCCCACAACCATCCCCACAAGCCTCAATAAATATGTTGAGAAAGCAGCTGTCAATATTTCAAGGCTCAGCGTCACTGCAGCCTGGAGGGGCACAGCCTCCTCCCCTGAAGGCAGCAGGGGGCTGTGTCCCCACGTGGGCCGCAAGCAGAGGGGATAGAAACCATTGCTGTCACCAGGACAGCCTGCTGGACACAGGCTGGGGTGCAAGAAACAAGGATAGGCAGGAAAATCAGGGCAGTAGCCACTTGGGCATGGGCTGCTGGAAGGAATGGGGCAGGACTGGTTGCTCCTACCGGTGCTGAGACGGTTGTCACTCTTCCTCTTGTGGTCCACCTCCACCATGCCCACAAGGTAGAGGTCCCTGACCTGCCAATGGGGACATGCCAGTGGTGGGTCACCACCTGTACAGAACCAATGACACCACGCAGGGAGCTAGCCCTGGCAAGGGGGACACCTGGACACCCCCACACAACTCTCCAGAACCCTCCGCCATCCACAGTGGGCAATGCATTCAATGTCCTGGGGACTAATAGCTTCAGTCTCACACCCTCTGGGGACAGGGTAAATTAGTGTCACTCTGACAGCCAGGGAGGCTGGGCTGGCTGGCTGTCCCATGGCAGGACCTGGCCAGGTACCTGGCTGGCTTTGATGGCCTGCAAGTTGATGTTGGGGTAGCGCGTGGCCGGGTCGATGCTGTACTGACTGATGTTCTTGTTGGTGTTGTCTGGGGATGTCTGCGAAAGGCGCTGGTAAATGCTCTCCCTGCGTACAAGGGACAGGGCTGGTGTCACTGCTGCCATCCTCAGGTGCTCCAGACCCAGCCCAGCGGGATGGGGACACTCACCTCTCGGCCAGCACCTCCAGCGGGGGTGTCCCAGCCGCCCACCGCCGCACCATCCACGCTGCGTCGAAGGCGGCGAGGAAGCCCCTGGCCACCCCAGTGCCCAGCGGCCAGAAGGGCTGTGAAGGGAAAGGCAGAGCTGGAACTGGAGTTGCATGGCTGGTCGGGGCAGCTGGGAGGAGGCTGGGAGCTGCCAGGCTTGGCCAGGGATGAAAGAGGGAGCGGCAGCGGGACGCGCACGGAGAGGATGTGCTGTCTCCTCCCCAGCCAGCACAGCTGCGTCTGGGGAGGGGCTGGGCTGCTCCTCCATCCTGAACCAACCCCAAATCTCCAGTGGGGCTGGAGAAGGGGATAACCTCCCCAAAACATGCCACTGCTGGGAGCCTGCGCAAGGATGGGGTGCACTGGGCAATTGGGATGCAAAGCACTTAGGGAAGGGAAATATATTGCAACTAATGCATCTTGCAGGGAGAGGGAAATGGGGGCATGAGGTGGTGCTGCAGGGGAAACTCTCACCTCCACCAAGCAGTCGCCCACCAGCCCCAGGAGCACACGGCTCCCGTTGTGCTCCCGCACCAGCGCCGCGTTCTCCGAGCGCGTCATGCAGGTGAAGTCGAACATGTCAACATCCGGCAGGTCCCGGTGGTTGAGGGCAAACTCCAGTTCAGGCAGGCAGTAGTTGGTGGAGAAGTTGGCAGCTTCTTTGGCATAGCTAAGGAGGGCATCTCGGTTCACATTCTCTGGGGACAGGAGGCTCTCGATGTCCGCTTTGTCCTGTGGGGATGGGGTGAAGCTGACTGGGATGTGGGAGGTGATGTTTGTCCCTCAGCCTGGGAGCACCCAGCTGTAGGGTGCAGCTGTGCCACTGCACTCTCAATATCCTGGAAGGATTTTTCCTGTGGCACAGGCAACAGCTGCTGCAGCCCCTACCACCCCAGGGCTGTGCAGTCAAACCAGCATCCACAATTTGCATCCCACTTTCAAGGCTTTCAGCTGCCCATTGCCCAGGGCCAGATCCTGCCCTTCTCACCTGGAGGATGACCCCCTTCTTGAGCAGGCTCTGCTTCTTGGCCGTCATGACGAAATAGTGAGTGTCATCCTTGTAGTACACGATGTTTTCCAGGTCGATGCCTGGTGACAGGGAAGGGGCTGAGCCAGGGCCACAGGGTGCCCCAGCACTGGGCTCAGACACCAAATGTCCCCTGCAATGGGGTACCATGTGGGGACATGCACCCTGTTCCTGGGGACATCCTGGGACAGAGCCTGCAGCTCCCTCAGGAGGGGGCAGGAGCCTCCAACGCCCCACATGCAGGGGTTGGGACCATGGCACCACTGACCCGTTTTGTTGTAGAGGTTCTGGAAGAACTTCTGGTTGTAGATTCGGGCCACACCGCTGATCTCAGCCACCTCCACCTCGGCCCGGCTGTGGCGGTTGATGAAGTTGGTGGTGATGCCAATGGCCAACTTCCCACGCGTCTCCTTCCGCTTGAACCCTTCAGGAGGGGAGAGGTGTGAGCCCCCACCAGCCCCCCATATTGGCCCTGGGGCTGCAGGGACACCTGTTGTCACCTTCAGGGACAAATTTGCCACCGCCAGCTGAGATGAGGACGTCGAACTCGTAGTGGGTGAGGGGAGAGGAACTGGGCTGCAGCACAGCCTGCCAGCCACCTGCAGGGAGAGGGGTGGTCATGAATGTGCTGGTCCCCAGGGAGCAGGGAGAGGGCTGCATCTCAGTCCCCCCAAAAAGGCATGCCCTGGGCTAGCAGAGGGATTGGTGGGCTCAGAGTGGCCACCCACAGCCCTGTCCTTGTCCCCACGAATGTCACCCACCCTGCAGAGATACCATACCTGCCTTGCCCGTGGGGGGAACAAGGCCCTCGAACCGCACATTGATGTGCACCTCCACCCCCAGGAGCAAAGCCACCTTCAGCAGGATCAGCTGGAGCTGCCGGATACCTGGGAGGGGAGAGAGGTACTCAGGCCTGCACCCCTGTGTCCCTGAACTCCCCACAGCAGCCTGGTCCCCCTGGTCAAAGAAATGGAACAATCCTTTTGGGAAGCACTTTAAAATTCCAGAGGTGGTGTAGTGGTGCTTTTTTCAGGTCTTGCTGTTCTCTTGCTATTCCCACTTCTAAGTCTGTCCCTGGCCTCCCCAAACTGGGTACCTGATAAAATTTAGATATTGAAATGTAAAACTTCAGTAATCATGAAAAATGTAAAGCGCTAGGTATGTTTTTTGCCAAATGCATATGTTTGTACTGAAAAATCCTAAATACAGGTGCTTTTGGGACCTGATTTGTTATCCTAGTGATGGGTGTAAGACACAGCAGACCAGTGTCTGAGGGTCAAGCATGACAGTTATACTTTGATACTTGTATGACCTTGCAATCACCATATTCCACAACATTAGCACATAGTGGAACAAGCAATCCCTGTGTGATCAGACTGTGTATGATAGACAGAAACACAATCTTGCCAAAATGGAATAATCTAAAGAACTCACTGATGTGGTCCAGCGTGCCAGTGCAGAAGCGTCCGTAGAACTTCTTGGCGCCCAGCGCCCGCAGGTCGTGGATGGTGAAGGGCCAGAGGTGCAGGACGTTGTTGCGGGAGAAGGAGTCGCGCTTCTCCAGCAGCACCACGCGGGCACCCAGCAGCGCCAGCTCGATGGCCGCCCGCAGCCCGCAGGGGCCAGCGCCCACCACCAGGCACTGCCACGGCACAGGACAGGCCGTGAAGTGGGTGGCCAGCCCCAAAGCAGGGTTTGGGTGAAGCCCCAGCGCTCCCAAAGACAGCACCTCCACGCCTGCTGGGTTGGGATCTGGCCATCCTCAGTATTCCCCTTTTCTGCCTGATTCTCCCTGCAAAGCGGGGTGCCCCCCACCCCCTGAACCTTGCCTTCACACAGGGCAATGGCAGCAATTAAAGCATTGGATGAGATAAGGTGCAGGTCTGCTGCAGCCCTGACATGGGTTTGGTCTCCTGACAGCTTCTGCACAGGCCTGGGACAACGAGGCACAGCAGTCAGGACAAAAGCCATCATCTGTGGGACAGGGAACAGATGTCCCCAAGGGGACATCCTACTTGGGATGCTCCTATCTTCCAGAAAGGACTTGACAGTTCCCTCAGCCCTGCCATGGGATGTCCCCAGTGAGAGGAAGCTGGGAAGAGGAAGGACGCTGCTGGCTGGGTGGCACTGAGGTGGCATCATGCCATGGGGAGCTGAGCAGTGCTAATTAACATCCTGTCCCATTAAACTCCATCAACCTCCCGCCTGGCACATCCTGCATCCTCCTGGGATGAGAGCCAGAGTGTCCCAAGGGATGTTCTCATCCAAGACAAGGACACAGGGCAGGGAGAGACCCAACCCCCTCACCCCACATCCCGGGTACCTTGGTGCCAGCACAGGCTGTGCCCTGGTCGTAGTCCTTGTGCCCAGCTTTCTTATCCAGCTTGCTCCACAGGGCCTTGGCATTCCAGTAGTTGAGGGCAGCCTTGAGGCCGTGGTAGAGCTGTAGCCCACTGCCCTGCAGCCCCAGCTGCTGGCACAGCTCCACGAAGCAGCCCAGCACCTCCTGGCACTCCCCAGCACGCAGGAACCTCTCAAAGATGGCATGGGCCGGGTTGCCCGGCTCGTCGGCTGGCACACTCATCCTGTGTCACCCAGAAGCCTGGCAGAGGGACAGCAGAGGTCAGCAGGGAGGGGACCCTCCTGGATCCCCACCCCCAAACACATCCCATACCAGACCTGGTGTCTCAGTGCCAGGTTTGCCAGCTGCAGGTGCTGTTGGGTGGTGATGGCACTGTCAAAATTGGCACACTTTGTGGCAGCAGCTGACGGAACCGTCCCCGGATGCTGCACCCAGAGAGCCACGGTGTCACCCTGCCACGGTGGCGTCAGGGGAGGGGATGGGGAGGGCTGTGGCAGCAGTGAGTGGCTTCCTCCATGCAGTGGGTACCTGTAACAGCAAAGAGCAGAGCGAGTTGTTTTGGAGCAAAGACACCACTTCCTTCCTCTGCAGCCTTGGCCTCACTGCGGGGGGACGGGAGGGAGCTCCTGGCTTTAGAGCCACACAGCTGCTGCAAAAACCAGCAAGACCAGCCCTGGGGCCAGAGGGATGGGGTTAGACCCATCCTGCCAGCCTGGCTTCTGCAGCTGGAGTGGGGTGACCTTTTCCCCCACCTTCCCTTCTACCACTCCTGGAGCGGGTAGAAGCAGATTAGCACAGAGGAAGCACCGGTGAGGAAATCAAATAAAAGTCAAATTACCCTACAAACAGCCCCATCATGCCACAGAAGCCGTGGGAGGAGGAGTGCAGCACATTCCCCCTAGGCATCCCAAAACCCCCTGCCATCTCCCAGGGTACCAGTTCTCCTTGCATCTATCTCCCACTCCCAGCACTGCCCCGAGCACCAGCCTGTGCCCTCTGTCTTGCCAGCCCGAGCACGAAGAACAAAGTTTTGTCTTTCCTGGCCACTGTCGCCAAGCCCCGGGGCTGTGGAAGGGTCTCCCAGGCCAGCAAAGACACGGCAGAGACACGGTGCTGCCAAGGAGGATCCGCCGGAAAAGCTCGGGAAGACAGAGAGCTCCCACCTTTGAACCACCGCTCTTTGCCCTCTCGCCCCTGAGCGCTATCGCGGGCACGTGGCAGCACCCGGAAAGTGGCGGCCAGCCCTGCAGGGTGACAGGGATGCCATGAATAAATTAGGCTGCCCTCAGGAGGAGCGGGCTGGGCGTGTGCAGAGAAAGGAGTTACTTAAGCGCTTAAATTTTGGCTGGAAAGACCGAATTCTAGCTGGATTTCAAGTTCAGTCTCACTCAGGACTTTCCCGACACCAGAACGTGCCTTGCAAAGCAGTTCTGCAGGTCACCCTCCTCCCAATCACTTCTGCAGGTCACCTTCCCTTCCAGCAGCACAGTCAGGAAATCCAGGCATTTTAACCACTTCCTTCCTGGGCAGACATCGGATAAGGCACCAGAGGGACACAGCAGGGGCTGGCACACACCAGGGTGGCAGCGTGGGGACAGAAGGACATGGCCTATGCATTCATGACAGGCCTGTGAGACCTGAGGACAGATTTTTGCTCTTCCCCTGAGTGCTGCTCAGCGCTCCCACCCAACCTACTACCACAGAGGCTGCCCAGGGAGCACTGGCTGCCAGGCACCAGTGCCCCGTGCAGATGGGTTGTCCTTCAGGAGCTCAAGTCACTGCACTGGCACCTGCCAAGTCACCACACAGCAGCCCCACGGAGATGGGACAAAGGCAGCTGCTCAGGCTGGGAGCATCTACTCCAGCCTCAGCAGCCCCTGGCTCTGAAAAATGCCCATCTCTTGGCCTTGATTCCCACTGGACATGATGCCAGGGGGAGCGTGCTGCCTGGGAAAGCTTTCCAGCCCCTACGCTTTGGCAGGGAGGCTCAGAGGAGGCAGAACAACAAGCCTTGTGTTACACAGCTTCCTACAGAAAGAATTATCCTGCCAGCACTCTGGCACACTCAAACCCCCTTGACAACTGCAAGCAAGGTCAGAAACTCCTAGGAAAACTCAGTTCCTGCAGGCTTGATACAAAACCCCAGCTTTCAGCCCACAAAGGCCAGTGGCAGTGGAGGAGGGCACAGCCTGTGCCAGGCTCTGCTCCTTCCATCAAAGCCTTTTGCATTTCTTCCCTTAACACTGTTCCTGCAAGCAGGAGGGAGGAGGGGGGGTTTGCAGCCAGCCCTGACTCATCTCATGTCTGCTTTGGCTGGCTACAGAAATTCCTGTGGGGACATCATGGGGTCTGACACATGGGGAGTACCCCTGGAGCAAGGACACCCCATCCCACCTTGTGGGTCAGGGTGCCCCTCTTGCCCTTGCAGGAGAAGCAGCCTCTTGGGAGAAGGTGGGGGAAGCTGCTTGGGAGCTCACGTGTCTTCCAGCACATGGAAATAGGGTGGGAAAGGATACGGCTCCAGAGCTAATGCAAGCTGGGAGGATGTTCAGCGGATCTCCTCGCTGCTGCAGCACTGGCTCCCAGCATGGACAGGCTGTCCTGGGTTTGGGATCCAGCCCGGACACCGCAGGCCAGGCTGCTGAGCTGGGCTGGACCCCAGGATCCCCAGGGCAGGATGGAGGGTTTCTTGTGACCGCCCAACTGCTTGGCCAAAGCCCTTGCTTTCAACCACCAGCTGAGCTGGGAGGGTGTCAGGAAGGGGTGAAGGCACTGGAAGCTCTTACAAATGTTGTTGTGCTCAGGAGAAACATCCCAGGTGTGGGACTAGGCAGGGAGTCCCACACCTGGCCAACGCTGTGGAAACTTGCCTTGATTTCGGTGGGTTTTAATCCTTGGAGGGAGGGAAAAATCCCTGTCAGCTCCTGTGGTTTGAGGCAGGGATTTGGGTGCATGAGCACACCCCATCTTTGCAAGGCCCCAGCATGGAGCTATGGGGAGAAGGGCTGAGGAGAGGGGACAAACCTGTGTTGCCCTTTGCCAGGGATCCACACACCACAGCCTGGCCACGTTCTGGGGAGCCCTGGGCACAGACAGCACTTGGGGAGGAACAAACATGCCCCCCTATTTTTGCTGCTCAGACTGTCCCCCCTGCCCAACACCAGCCCATGGAGGGACCTGCCTCTTGCAGCTGAATTTTGGTTAAAAGAGGAAGTCTGGTCACGGCCAGGCTTCACATCCCACATCATTTTCCTGTTCCTGCTTCCCCTTTACCCCAAAGCACATCTGCAACAAAGACAGATGATGCACAGAGCATCATCCCTCATGGATCTTAGCAAAGCTCTTCCCACCCCATCCTACTCATCACTGGGAGCACTGGTGGTTCTGGGAATAGAGGAGGAGGAGCGGGGACTGCTCTCTTTCCTCTTTGTCCCGAGGGCAGCAGAGGTCAGGGGCTGGAGGGGAAAAGCAGGGAGGATGGAGCAGGGGGAACGTCGCTGCCCCCGGGAGAGGCTGTGGGGAGGGGTCAGCCGGAGAAAAAGCGCTACCCTGCCACGGAGCGTCCCACGGACACGCAGGACAGGGGTTCGGGGGGCTGAGCCCTCCCCAGCA
>VXAX01001730.1:229999-269314 GCA_013399835.1 Leptocoma aspasia | reverse complement strand
CCACAGCCCCTCGGAGGGGGAAACTGAGGCACGGACCGGGGCGTGGGGAGGGACCGGAGCTGAGCGCAGCCGGGCGATAGCGAGCAGGAAACGAGCTCCGGTTCTGCAAGCAGCAGCTGCCGGCCGGCCCGGCCCTCCTCNCCTTCCCCTCCCCTCGCCTGCCCGACCCTCCCCCGCGGCCGGGGGGACCCAGGCCGGGCGGTGCCGGGAGAGGGGCGGCCCGGGAGCCACCCCTCTTTGTGCCGCTGCAGATGTTGAGCCGGGAGCTTTAGAACAGCGGGACGAGCGGCACAGCGCAACCCCAGCTGGTTTTTTTTTTTTTTTTTTTTAGGGGGGGAAACCAGCCTNGTATTTTAGGGTGAGAAACCAGACTTTTCGCCAAGCAAACAAAAAGACTCGGGTGATGAAGCTAAACCGCTTCACCCCCTTCCCACGCTGCCGTGCTGCTCCCCCCGCAGCCAGAAACCGGCCAGGAGGGTGCTGGGGACACCGGAGGATCCAGGGCGGGGGGACCCCCCCAGTGCCAGCTCCGGACCCCGACCACCACAGCTCGCGTGGAAACTTCTGGGATTACGTTTCCATTTCGGCCGGGTGGGAATGGTCCCAGTGGGGTGAAGGTACCTTGGGGCGGGCGGGGGAGCCCCCGGGGTCACCGAAGATCGCTGCTGGCCGGGTGCTTTTTGGGGTTTCTGGTGGCGGTGTCCTCGGGGTGCTGCTGGCCATTTGCCGTGTGCTGGGACGGGTGTAACGACAAGGGGGCTCGCGGGCTGTGACGCACGGGGACAACTTGCCACGAGACTGGTGACGGTGACTCAGGGACACGGGGCGAGCTGGCAAACGGGCGTTGGTTACGTCGGTCACCCTGAGTCACCCGTGGCATTGCCGGCGGCTACAGCAAGCAGGGTGACCAGCCCGGCACCTCCATCCCTCCCCTCTGCAGCCCCTCCGGCCCCTTCCCGGGGATCCTGGTGCAGAACCGCCACCACGGCAGCTCGGCCGGGCTGTCCTGGTCCCTGCAAAGCTGCTGGGTGCGGTGAAACCCACCCGTGTTTCGGGGCCGCGAGAGGCTGGGGCGGACACGGAAACGTCTGTGTCGAACCAAGCGCTTTTCCCAGGCGGTCGGAAACAGCTCCCTCTGTTTGTGAGCACTTTGTGGTGCCGTGGGAAAGGCTGATCCTGCGCCTTCCAGCCCCAGCACTGTCCCCCAGGCAGCAAAGGAGCTTTAAATGTGAATTACAGCAGGGGCTGCGGGCATGTGGTGGCACTGAGGGACGCGGCTCTAAAGCAAACCCACAGCCGTGGGCAGCCCAAGCTGTCCCCAGTGCAAGGGGATGTGTGGGAGCACACCTGCACCTCTTGATGCATTGAGAACAGGCAACTCACAGCATCAGTGAGAGCTGCTGCAGCTCCCTGAACCTTTCATGATTATATGGAGGTGCCAACCATACCTTAGATCCTACTACAGGTCCTACCTTAGATCCTACCCTCAGCTCCGTCATTACAATTCCCCCATTTTTCCTCCCATTTTATTATTCTAGGGTTTTGGTGGTTTTAGGATGTGGGGAAGGAGCAGAGATGCCTCTCAGCTCCCCCTCCCTGGTCCAGCTAGGCCTTGGATGATGCTGCAGACTTTAGCCGCTGCAACTCCAGGACACGGACGAGGAGGAGGAAGGCGATGCTCAGGAGAAGCAGCCAGAAGAAAACCCAGTAGTGCTGTGGGAAGAAGAGCCATGGACGCCACAGCTCTGCTGCAGACCCCTTGGACCTGGGGAGAAGGTGACCAGGGACACTTGTCATCCATGGAAGAGAGCAAATCCCACCTCCACCCCACCTGGGGACAAGGAGGATGTTTAACTCAGCCCCAAACCTCACTGGCCCTTTTACAAACCCAAGTGAACAAGCCTGAGGAGGGCGTGGGTAACCCACAATGCCTGGGCAAAACAGGCACAGTGGGGTTGAGCTGAGGCAGCCAAGCAACATCCCTGCCTTCCACCACTAAATCCCCCAGCCCCCTGCCCAAGTGCTGGCCACCTGGGGACCACAGAGAGGCCAGCAGCCATGGGGGGATGCTGGGCACACACAGGGTGCTGCTCACGTCAGCCCAAGCTGCTCCGGCTCCTCGTCCCCTGCACTTGAGCCTCTGCCATCTGCCTCTGCCACCAGCTTCCCAGTCACAGCACTGTCCTGGCCCTGTGGCTCCAGTTCACTCCTGGGGAGGGAGAGGACAGGGTCGGTGCTGTCCCACATGGGCCAGTGGCAGCTGGTGCCACGGCTGCCCGGCCACCCAGCGCGGTTACCTCTGGATGCTGGGCCAGCGCTGGGCCCCCTCTGGCTCCGGGTCACCTGCTGGGGCTGCTCGGCTGTCAGGGCTGGCACCTGGCTGGGCACCAAAGGTGGCAGCATCAGTGGGGACATGGAGCCCCAGTGGCACCGAGGCTGGGGACACAGCTCCTGACTGTCCCCACCAAACGCGTCCTTACCAAGAGCTGCTTGGGGATGACGGCGATGCTGACCCTGCGGCGGGCAGACCCCTGCAACAGAGGGGCTGGGGGTGAGCACTGTGCAGCTGCTTCTCACCTCCTCCTTCCCCAGCACCTCCCCAGCACGGGCAAGGGACACCACGGGACACTGCCAACTCCCACTGGAGCTAAGAGGGGAAGCTGGAAAGCCAGGGGAGGCCAAAGTCAGGAGGTTTGTGCCTGTCATTACTGCTGGCAGCTGTCCTGGTGGGGCTGCCTAACCCTCTCCCCTACTCTTGAGCTATAGGGGGATCAGTGTCAGATTCAAGCTGGTGCTAAAGAGCAGCCAAGCCTGTGGCTCTCGTGCTGTGACCCTGCAATGGAAGAATGATCTGCCTAAGATCTCTTGCACAGGCAGCCCCCAGCTTGCTGGACACTGTATCTGTCTACCAACAGCCCTCCGAGGCTGCCCCTACATTTTGCCCCATCCCTGGCACTTCCAGCATACCTTCCCTGCAGCAAGCAGCTGGCTGCAGTGTCATTGTCTGGGGACAAGTGGGTGTGTGGGGACAGCCAGTTGAGGGAGGGCGGCAGGGCATGGGGAGGCAGTGGCCAGAGACTCCTGAACTGGGACCAGTTACCTGCTGGAAAGTTCTCTTCAGGGGGTGAGGTCTCAGCCGTGGCTCCACGTCATCTGGGAGCAAAGACAAGCCGCCTTACATCGTCCCCCAACACTAAGATGGGGCTGATGCACAGGCTGTCACAAAGCTCCCTGCCACTGAAAGCTGTCCTGCCCATGTGCTCTGTGTGTGGCACAGGTGGTGGCCCAGGCAGGGGGACCTGGACCCATGCACAACAATGGCACGTGTGGGGTTTGGTGTTCAGGAACAGAGTCCTTTTTGTGCATGGGGCCCCACTGCCCTGCATTCCCAGCTGGGTTACAGCTCTCCAGCCACCAGCACCTGCTCCCACACTGATCTGCTGTCCCACTGTCCCCTCACAACTGTCATCAGCTGTTCCCTTCACCACCCCATCAGCTGTTCCCCACTACCACAACTTACACCACCCACTGGCTCTGTGGTGCAGGGTCACACTGACCCCCCAGAGGGGCTCGGGACCAAATCCTGCAGGGTTGCTCCGTGCAAACCCCGCAGAGCCTCGGTGGCAGAGCCCCGGTGGCAGAGCCCACCTCACCCTGGGTCTCTGCCAGCTGCCGGTTGCGGGAGTTTTGCTGGATCAGGCGCTTCATCTCCTCCAGCTCCGCGTGCTCCCGCATGTGGTGCCGCTTCAGGTTCTCCACATGCTGGACCATCACCTCTGCTGCTCGGCTCATCCGGGCCTCCTGCAGCCAGGTGGGATGGGGGATCAGGGCCCCTAAGGAGCCAGCTCTCTGCCAGTCCCTCCCTGTGCATGCCATGGTGCCTCCACCCAGGGCGTGCAGGCCTGCCCTCCCTGCTCCCAAGGGCGGGTGGATGAATCCCTTGCACCCTGCTAAGCACAAATGTGAGGTCGAGGCCAGCACTGTGAGGAGGAGGGACAAACCCCATAAAGCCCAGGGATGAGGCCCCAAGCCCATCTGTAGCACCTTCCATCAGTCCCAGCCCTGGGCCGTGTACACACCTGGTGTACAGCCCCCAGCTTCTCTGCAGCACTGGTTGCCCGCTCGACAGCTGCTGACAGCACGGCCAGGTTGTGCTGCAGCTGCTCCAGTGTCTCCTTGCAGCCTGCATTGGCACAGGATCGGCCCAGCCTCTGTGGGGGGAAAGGATGGAGCTGCTGGAGCTGGCACTTTCAGCTGTCCAAACCCCTCTGGGGCTGGATGATCCCAGCACATGCCAGCCCCCTGCCCTGGTGCCCACCTACCTCCAGGGCAGCTCGGCAGTGCCCCAGCTCCTCCTGGATGTTTTCCTCTGCTGCATCCCGTGCCCGTTTCTCCACCTGCACCCGTTGTTGCAGGGTGAACATGTCACAGCGAAAAGCCAGGGCGAGGTGGGCAAAGGCTGCCTGCGGGGTGGGGAGGTGAGAGGTGGGACATGGGGGCAGAAAAGAAGCCACCAGTGCCATGTGCTGCTGTCCCCAAGGCACAGACAGACCTCCCAGCGTGCCACCAAACAGGGCAGCGCTAAAGATAATTAGCACTTGCCTTGCCCCAGCACCCGTTAGGCTGCTGCATGCTGGGGACAGTCCCTTGAGATGCCAGCCCTGGGAGACACATCCCCCAGGCAGCTGATAACACATGGAAATCTTGAGCCCTCCTGGCAAGAGCACACGCCGGGCAGACGCCAGCCCTCGCTGCGGGTCCTGGCTGACGGCTGAGCCTGACTCAGCCCTGGCACTCGCAGGGAAATTATTTTTATTAGCGTGGCTCCTGCCGCCTCCCCGGCTAAGGGCGCTCTTCAGCAGCTGCAGAGCACTTTGTGGGATTGCTGGGCACGCAGAGGACGGACTCATGGAAATGCAGCTGCCTCCAAATGCCAAAAGCATCTCTGGGAAAGGGTTTATAAGGTGCCTGCCAGGGGCCTGCGGTGCCTGAAGGAGCAGGGCACAGCCATGGGACTGTGAGCCAGCACGGTGTCAGTCCTTGTGTCCCCCTTCCCCAGCCCACCCATAGCCCCCAGCAGCCCTCACCTCCAGATCCTGCTCTGTCAAAGCCACCCTGCAGAAAGAGAAGTGCTGTCAGGGATGGAGGCATCATGGGGGCTGCATGCTGAAAATGCCCTTGTTCTGCTCCCAGGGGTGCCAGCCACCACGAGAAGTGGGAAGCCAAGTGCCCATTGTGTGGACAGCAACTCTTGTGCAATGGAAAAGGAGGAAAGTCCAATCTCTGAGCCGTGCTATGCCCTGGGACCCCCTTGTCCTGTAGCCCCTGGAGGGATGCAGGTGCTCACTGGACTTACCTGTGCAAGCCAAGTCTGTCCAGCACTGAGAGCTCACTGGGGACACTCAGCAGCGGCTCCTCCAGGATTTCTGCATCTGCAGGAAGGCAGTGGGGCCACAAGAGACCACATGTGAGGGCTTTCCCTGGGCTTTCCCTGGGCTTTCCCTTGGCCTTCCCTCTTCCCTCTGCCCTCCTGTCTTAGCAGGGGGTAGGTGCCCATGTTTTGGAACCATCCCAATCCTTCCCCCAGCATCAGGGGGGCTTTAGGTCCTCCCAGGCCAGTGTCCCCTTCCACATGTCCCCACCAAGGGAGATGACCCTCATCAGAACATGTTCCCATGCTCATCCCCAACTACTTCAAACTTTCCCCTAAGGGGACCCAGCTGGGATGTGGGATGGGGACTCACCCACCTTCTTTAGTCCTGTCACTGTCCCCAGGGTGCACAGCCTGCTCCTGCACAGCCCTGCCTGGCTCCTGAGAGGCACAAAGGTGCTGTTGGAGCAAACCTCTCCCTGGTGCTGCACAGCACCCCGAGAGGACCAGCACAGAGGGGCTGGGGGCCTGGCTGAGCCCAAGGAACCAGCCAGGGAAGGCCCCCCAGCTGTTGCCCTCCCCTCCCTCTCACCTTGCTGACTTGTTCCACTCTCTGCTCACTCCTGGCCAAAACCCCACCTGGGTGTCCCTGGGGACTGCTCATCCTGCCTGGGCACAGAAAGGGTGGTGGGAGCTGGGCAGCAGGGACCCCTCCCCGGCCTGACACCACTGCAGGAGAGACCCCCAAAACTCCCACTGCCACTTCTGCAGCCTGCAGGCTCCCAAGGGACTTGAGCTGGCAGGTACTCCCAAAATATCCCTGTGGGATTAGGGGAGCTGGAGCTAAACTGAGCCAGGGCAGGGGGAGGAGGAGAAGGGATCCAGTGCAGAGGGTGGGTTACAGCTGGTGAGGCAAATCCAGGGCATGGGGTTGGGGTCCCAGGGTTGGAAGGGGTTGCAGGCAGGTGCTGCCAGACCAGGGGACACCCTCCTGCTGCTCAGGGAGGGAGGGTGGAAAACCCACCCTTCTGACCCCATCCCCACCTGGGCTGCCCTTACCTTCATCCGGAGATGTGGAGAGCCCGGACAGCTCTGCCTGCTGCTCCCTGTGGAGGGAATCCCGGGTAAACCCTAAAGAAACTCAAGAAGCATCGGCAGCATCCCACCTCCCACGCTCCCCCAGCTCCCTCGATGGGGCTGCTCCGGACCTGGGTCCTTCCCGAGCATCCTCCACAGCCTGCTCCGTCCCCGTCCCACTCTGCGTGGCCCGGGCGAGCCGCCCCCTCCGCTCCTGCCGCCGCCGCAGAGCCCCAGAGAGGACCCGCCGAGGCCGCTTCCAGCCAGCAATGAGTCACCAGCCACTGCCGTAATTTGCCTCAGCACTGCTTTTTTTTTTTTTTTCTTCTCTTTTTGCTCCGGCTGCCAAGCGGACCTCGCTGCGAGCCGGCCTCTTGCAGCACCACAACAAACCCCCGGCAGGCACCATCTCACAGCACCCCCATGGGGACGGCAGGCCTCCCTAAAAGTGCACTGGGACAGGTTTACCACTCCAAAGCCCTGTCCTGGGTGCCAGAAGGTCTGGCAGCTCTGTAGCATCCCTGCTCCCTGATGCTGGAGGCCACCAGGGATGGCAGGTCACCCATGCCTGGAGACACTGGGGCTGCTGTGCAAAGGGCCCTCTGCAGCCCCACGCCAGAGCCCAGCACCCAACTGGGAGAGGGTTTGAACGCCCAAACTTTTACCCCTGGCTCTGGAAAGGGCTGCAGCAGGGCTTTTCCCTCTCCTCCCGGAAACCCTGAGAGCAGTGGCTGCAGGAGAAGGGGCCACTATGCCATAACGATGCTCAGTGCCCCTTGCCTGGCACTGCCATCACTGTCCCATCCTTGCTAGCACCCGCAGAGCCGCTGGGTGAGCTTTCTGTGCACATACCTCCGAGGTGAGGGGCTGGGTCGGTAGCTCGTCCTCTGCCGCTGCCGCCGGCGGCGCCCCTGGGCCGGTCCCTGCGCCTCCTCCTCCCCCTGTCCCGGCGAGGTCCCTTCGAGTGGCTTCATCTGTGAAGCGCAGAGGCTCCAGGACCAGCACACCTATCGTGAGAGACCCACATTAGCTGCGCGCAGATGGAGAACGCCTCTAAATGTTATATTTATAAAGCGTTTTCTCACCCAGCAGGAGCTTCGAGCTCCTCTGCTTAGCGTGGAGGCATCTGTGGGAAAAGAGGTGGGGAGGCTGGTGGGATTTGGGCGGGCATGGAGCAAGGCAAATGAGAAATTCAACACAAGCCTCGTTTCTGGGCAGTGCTGAGGGTGGACTTTCCTGCTTGCCACCCCCATTTCCTTCCCCCGGGGCAATCCTCATTTTGGGCTTGTGATGTGGGTCAGCTTCATGAGGGGAGGTAAATTTGCAGCCAGTGAAGAGTGAGAGCAACCCCCTGTTCTCCAGGCTGCAGACATGACAGTCCCTGAGCTCCCAGAGAGACAAATATAAAATATTTCCAAATATAAGGGAGCTTGGATAACTCATTTAAGCTGTTTTACAATGTTTAAAGAATCAGAGGAAGATGCAGGAAGTCCACAAGGTCCCTCTCCCAGCCCAGGGCGAAGTCGCTGTGCACAAGGGACTGTCCCACAGTGACTCCTCGCAGGCTGTGCCCATGGACATGCAGATATAGGACAGAAGGAGAATTTTTTGTCCAGGACAGGAAATGCAGGAGAGATCTAGGGGGACAGAGAGCAAGGACTGCTTGAAGCCCCACGTGCCTGTGCAAAGCGCTGGCCAAGCTCAGCCTAGGTCACCCCAGCACCAAGCAGGGCCATGCCCAGCTCCCAGAGCCTGTTCAGCGCTGATGAAGGTGTAAAAAGCTGCACTTGGCACCTGTCAAAGCCAGCCCATCTCACACCTATACAGTGGGAATTGTCGCTGACACCTCCACCCAGGGGTTCGGGCGCCTCCAGCCAGCAGGGATCAGCCAAACTCATCACAGCAGGAGCACCAGAGCGCTCTGGAGGGCTGGTCCCTGCTGCAAAGCGCTCCATCCGGCAGACCCCGCAGGCCGCTGCTTTCCCACAGCTCTGACAGCCTCACAGACACTCGCTGCTTATCTTTGTGTTACAGATGGAAAAGATACGAGACACGCAGCCGCTTTAGCATAAGGAACCCCTTGAGATGCCAGACCGGGCGCTTTCCCTCAACTCGGTGGCGACCAAACGCTCCCGGGACATCATTTACCTGCCTGAACTCCTCTGGAGCGGCCGAAGGCAGATGCTGGGGCCGCCCAGCTCGGACCCGGCGCTCAGCTCTGTTGGGTCCCCATCAGCCCCGGGAGGGGCTCGGGGCTCACGGCCGTCGCTGGCTCGGGGCTGCCGGGGCCTCGCACGGCGCTCGCTGCCCGCGGCAGAGCCTCCCCGCGGGGCAGAGCAACCGCAGCTGCGGCAAGGGAGCTGCCGGGGACGCGCCCGAGGAGAGAAGGCCTTTAAAGGAGATGCATGAGAGCGGCTGGGAGCTCCCCGCGCCGGCCAGGGCGGGCAGAGTGGTCTGCAGGTGGCCAGGAAACCTCTGCTTTTGGTCCTGCACCCGCTCCGAGGAGGTGACAGAGCTGGGACAGGCCAGGACTGCTCACTCCGGTGTCTGCGGAGCAGAGCAGAGCTGAGCCCCAGCACCGCCCTGGCAGGAGGCTCAGGGCAGGGTGGGGGCAGTCAGGAGGGATGGGGGATCCCCCCGTGCTTTGATGGGGGCCCAGCACCAGGCTAAGCCGGAACGGCTGATGAGCAGCCCCTGTAGCATTTTATTCGGTGATGCAGGGAAGCCACTCTGCCCAGGACCCCCATCCCTCCTGCCCCTCTCAGCAACCCCACTTTCCCCCCGGCCATCCCCCCACTGCCCCATCCCCGGCCCAACCCCTTGGTCAAATCCATCACATCCCACTCTAAAGCTGCTTTCTTCCCCTAATGAGCTTACAGCGGGTCGGGCTCCACGTTCAGCACTACCAGGAGGCAGCTGCTGCTGCCCCCCCATGCCCAGAGAGCCCAGGGGACCCCTCGGGGTCGGCAACCTCTTCAGCCCTGAGAGGGCAAACAGCATCTCCCAGTGCCCGGGCAGGCTTTGCCCAGGTTCTGACCCACCTGCCAGAGTGAGAGCCCAGAATGCAGCCCCAGGGGTCACAAAACAGGGGGGGTGGAGGTGAGACACCCCTGCAGAGAGCCCCAGCTTCCTCCCCAGGAGCAGCAGCTGGCTTCAGGCAGCACATCAGGGTCTGTGGCCTCTGCTCTGGTGTCCTGGCAGGCCCAGGGCTGCTCCGTGGGGGACACAGACCCAAGGACACATTGCACCGGTGCCTCTGTTCCCTCCCACGCTCAGGGGAGGGCTCACAAGAGGCAATGCCCCTGTTCACAAACCACCCCGTTCAAGGAGCCTCTAAAAGCATTTACTAAGAGCATGCAGGGATTTTTAGGCATTCTTATTTTTAAGCTGGGAGCAGCTAAATCGTGACTGCAGTCTAGGTATGGCAGAGCCTCAAGCAAGGGAAAGCAGCCCAGTTCCCCTGACACAGACCTGTTCAGCGGGGAGGAACCAGACCCTGCTGGCAGATCTCCAGCCCAGGGGGGTGGGTGCCAGCATGTGGCTGCGGGCTCTGCCTTTGTCCCCTGTCCTCCTTCCAGCGAGGTCCCTCACAGCAGCTCCAGCAGCAGCATCTTCCAGGGAGCCTGAAGCTGAGCTGAACTCGCAGCTCAGATCAGAGTGTGGTCATCTGGATTATTCACTTCTTGGAAGAAAGCTGCTCAGACTGACACTGACTGCTGCCACTGATGCAGCAAGCATGATTTACAGGTCTGTGCAGGGGTCCAACCACAAAACAGCACCCCAGCCCTCCCTCAAATTCACTTTTCTGTAGCCCTGGCTTCCCCAGCTGACAGGGAGCTGGCATCCACCAGGCTACCCAAGAGAGAACATGATTCTTGTCTTATAATTAAAAGGTTGTTGGCAAAAAAAAAAAAAAAAAACAACCCACCAAAAAACACCAAACAGACAAGAAGGAAAATTGCTCTTTCTTTTTATTCAGTTTTAAATCCCAAGTAAAAAAAAAAATATTGCTGAGCCTCCCCCAGAGCAGTTCAGCCTCACATCTGGGTGTCACAGCCCCCAGGTTTCCAGGTAGAATTGCATCAGCATGTTGGGGATTACACAGAGATTAGCAGGCTGTCACTGGACATGCAGTTACTTCCAGGGAGAAGTGGGGTGACCCTGGCACTGCTTCTAGAGGGGAAACAGCAACAACCTGGAGCTCCTGTTTGGAGAGGAGCAGCCCCTTGGGGGATGGATACAGGCCATTTTCAGGAAAGCCACTGAGTTTCAGCCCTTTCCAACAAGGTGCTGCATGGCCCAAGGCTCCTACATGGCTCTGGTGTTTAACACCCACAGACCGCACACCCCTGCTCACCCCAAAGAGCTTCTCTGCTGCCTCACAAAGGCACCTGGGGAGTGGAGGAATCATCTTGTCATGAAACTCATTCAAAAATCCCTGTGGAGGGTGTGGAAGCAGCAGAGTGGACAGACAACCCATGTAATTGCATATGATGAATTTTCTTCAAAAAAACCCAAGAACTACTAGGCCAAAAAGGGAATTCCCCTCTGTAACATGAATTAAAACTCTACAAACAGAAGAGGAAGCAGGTAAGGAACCACTGCCAATTATCACAAGTAAACTGGCTGAAAATCACACGCTGCCTTCTACCTGCAGCCTAGGAAAGGTCTCAGACAAAGCTTCAGACCTTTCCCTTCACCATCACTGCTCTTAAATCAGGACAAGGACAGCCAGTCCTGGCACTCCCACCCCCCTTGGCCAAGGTTCTGCTGAGCTATAAAATCTGACTGATGTTTTGTGCTGCATCCACCTCTCTGTGCTGTTCAGGATGGATTTTAAAGTTCTTGAAAGGGTCAAGAGGAGTCACAAGTAAAGTCTTCTGTGCAGGTGCTGCCAGCCTCCATATAAACAAGCAGTCCTCCAACAGCAGTGCAGTGTCCTCAGGGTTTGCTCCCAGTTCTCCTTACATGATTGTTATCTGCATGTACACCTCAGAGGAACCCACAGCTCATGGTAAGCTGCAGCCAAGAGCAAAACCAGGGCTAAGAAGGCTCTTGCCACAAGCCAGTGGTCATCTCCATGTGACTGACAGCCACACCCAGACAGAGCACTGGGGACAATGACACTGAGGTCACTTGGGAGAAGCTCTGCAGGGAAACTGCAAAGATCAGAGCCTGCTACCTAATAAAGCCAGAAGAGCAGGCTTAGACCTTGATGATCATGGCACAATTTCTATTTATGTCGTATTTTGGGCAGCCCTACAATAGCTTCACTATGCTCAGCCACTAACTCACTGGAATGCAAACACATCAACAATCTGGCTCCCTGGAGGTTTCTATCCTCCAGCTAATGCGGGCTTTGAAGCCTCATCAGTCCACTGTCACCTAAAATAGCTTAAGAGATTCTTATGTAAAGAAATCTGTGCTCTCAGCCTTAAGAGTGTCACCTAATGCTTCAGGGTTTCCTCCCTCTGGCTGGAATCTAAACATTATTGAGCAAACCTGGAGCAGTCACACGTCACACGTCACACCTGCATGTTATAATTCTCCTTCTCCCTTTGTAGATGTTTGTGGATTTTAAAATAGCTCCTGAAGTATGCAATGCTTCAAAACCTCCACTGAAACCCTAGCTCTAACTGCCTCTAGTCTCTACTCTCTCCCAGCCTTTTCTTCCCAGTTCTCAGACCAGGAGGTGCCTAGATGAGGTTTCCAGTGGGTACTTTCAAGAATACAGGACAGAACTTTGAGCAGAGTCATGCCATACAAGCACTTTACATTAGGGCAATGAGTAGTGTCATCATCACCAGAAATGTGTCACACACAGCAGGGCCACTCACAGGCCAGGCAAACAGTAAAGAAAGGTGGATTTAAAGCAGAACAGTCAAATTTCCCAGCTAAATTCAGCTGGAATTCAGTTAAATCCAATTCTCCTGCACCCAGAGATCTGTAAATCCCAGCAGATCAGATACACAAAGCAGCAGCCCAGCCTGCACCACTCTGAAACCAGCTTGGCTGTTGGGGAGGAATGTGGATGTGCACAGAGCTTGGAATGAGCTGAGGTAAAATCAAGATAGTGAACTAAGTCCAGAATTACCAACTTCATGCAGCCTCAAACCAGAGTCTGTCCTGGTTCAGTGATGTGTTTTGGGCAGTAGGAACTCAGGACCTGAAGTCCTCCTGGGCTGTGTCCTGCCTGGCCCCCACAGCCCTGCCCCCATCACAGGAGGGCCAGGTCACCTCAAAGTGTGTCAGGCCCGAGGGAGAACACATACAGAAACATCTGGAAACACATTAATTGTTCAACCAAGACCCCTCAGAGCCCCAGGGAGTGTGGGGGGCTGGGATGGCACTGCCCAGCAAGGGCCACCTCACACCAGGTGCTCCTGGGAGGCCCTGGGCACTCTGTGGGGAACAGTCCCTGCTCACAGGGTCCCACCTCACCAGGGAGAACCCAGTGAGGGGTGGCTGTGGCTGCTGCTGTGCAATGAGTGTCCTCCACACAAGGAAGCTGTCACCTCACCATTCCTTTTGATGGTCACCTGAGAAAAGCCAAAAATCAAGAAGAGGAAAGCCACTGCCATTCATGCCACTGCACAGCTCTGGCATGGCAGGTGTGGCTTCCCACCCCGGGGTGGCTCAGGGAGCAGAGCCTGCCATCCCCCACGACAGGGTGCCCTGTCCCCACCTCACCTGGCCCCTTCCAGCACAGCCTGCAGCGATTTCTTCAGTGCCGTGCTGCTCCGATCCAGGACAGCAGCCAGACTGCTCCGGTGAGCTGGGCTGACCTGGGATGGAGGCAGCACGAGCTCAGGGCACTGCCCCCTGCCAGGAGCCCACCTGAGACCTCTGGGCTGGGTCCCAGGAGCTGCAGGACCTGAGCCTGGCCTGGCTCACCTGGCTCTGATACACCGTGAGCACGGCTGTCACCAGCTTGGCGAAGCTGAGGGACGTGGTGAAGGCTGGGGCCTGCTGGCACAGAGTCAGGACCAGGAGATCCAAGAGCTCAGGGGGCAGCACCTCCTGGAAAAGACCCAGGAGCAGGTAGGAGAGTGGGTCCTTGCTCCAGCACTGCTGGAGTCATCAAGGAAACCTGTGGGACAAGGTGGGCCCCTCACCTGCCGCCCCAGCACGGCCTGCAGTACTGGCAGGAGTTTCTCTGACAAAGGCACCTCCAGGACTTCTCTGGAAGGACAGTGAAGAGGAAAGGTGCTGCTCCACAGCCTTGCTGGTGCTCCCAAAAGGCTGGAGCCAGCTGGACCCATGCAGGTAGGTGTGAGGCCAAAGCAGAGCTGTAACCCCTCACCTTAGCACCAGCTGCACAGAGCGGGGCTCCAGGCACTCCTCCACCAGCTCACACATCAGCTTGGTCTGCTCAGCACCTGCATGGGCAAAGCAGCAGGGGAGAGCCTCCAGAGGCTGCCAAATCCATGGGGATGTGCCTGGCCCTTCCTGGCACCCCTTCACAGGTGTATGTCCCAGTCAGGACAGGCAGAAACCATGCAGTGCCCCCTTCTACTGCTCAGGATAATCCTGCTTCCTTTGCCCAGCTGCAGCAAGGGTTTAAACAGCACCAGTCTCTGGGAAAAGGGGATGCTCCTGTGGCAGGGCTTCACCCTCTCCTCACACCAGCACAGCCACCCTGGGGCAGCTCTGGCCTGAGCATTAGGAGCTGCCAGGAGCCCTCCAGTCATGGAGGTATGGGCACTGTCCTTTGGGAAAAAATAAGCCAGAAGCCAGCCTAGCCAACCCTCCCACTCCATCTCAGGCATCTGTAAACCCATCTCCCATCCCAACCCCCCAAGTGTTCACCTGCCCAGAGAAAACCAGCCCCAGGCCTCCACGGTTCCTAACGCCTGTTCCACGAGCCAAACGCCTCCCAGGAAACAGCACTCTGCAGCTGGGGCCCCTCCCCAGCTCCCAGAAGCAGCCACACCTCCCAGCCCACCACACCTTCCCCTGGCTCCTGCAGCACTGCAGCCACCAGCACACGGCAGAAGGGATGGGAATACTTGGAGCAAAACGAAGTGAGGGCAGCCATGAGGTGTCGGGAAGGCGGCTGGGTGAGGGACAGGACCTGGGGACAGAAAAGGCAGGAGCTGGGGACAGTGGAGAGGGAAACAGGGAGCAGGAAACCTCCAGTGGCCTGGCACATACTCGCCTGAGGAAGAGCTGCTCTGCCAGGATGGCTGCGCTGGTGTAGCTGAGGTCAGGGCTCAGAGCCAGCAGCCAGCTGCAGAAACGCACCAGGAAGGGCTCTGGGCACGTGGAGAGCTGCAGGAAGGAGCACAGCCCCTCGAGCTGGGGATGGCACAGGGGGTGGGACATTAGGGACAGCAGCAGGTCCCCTGCAGCAGCTGCAGCAGAATGCTGGGGCTCACCTGGCTGGGGGAGCAGTTGTTCAGGATGCTCAGCTCGGGTGGGGTGCGCAGCTCGGAGTGCTGGAGGGAAACACCGTCCTGAGTAACACACCAAATAAACCAACCCACAAAATATGGCTCCAGGGCTTCCCCCTTCCCCCCACGTCTGTCAGCGTTGAGCCCACAGGAAGTGCCAACAGGGCTTTTTATCCCCATCCAGCTGGCTCTGTGAAATCCACCTCCTTTTCCAGCCCGTCCAGGCCCTGGCACGAGCCTGTTTAGAGCATCAGCTCCAGGAGAGAGACAGAAGCAACCACTTACACTGGACTCCTGCAGCAGCAGCATTTTCAGCCCCTGTCCATGCATCTGAGGGAAATGAGATGAAGGAATTGGAATCAGGCTGTAAAGGCTCACTGGCTGGAAGGGGACAGCAAACCCTACACAGTACCTGGACAAAGGACTGGACCTCTGCTGCCAGCTCTGTCTGGGGATTCTTCCCGAGCTCCTCAACTGCATCCTGCTGGGGGCTGTCCAGAGCAGCCTTATCTGTGCTCTGAGCACATGTGTCCCCTGAAGGTTCCTCAGGCACCTCCTCTTCCATCCCTGCCACATCTCCACATTCCTGGGGCCCCAGGGGCTCAAATTCCACCTCCTCTAGCAACAACCTCTTCCCCTCTCTCTCACTGTCCAACTCCAGGCTCTCCTCCAATACTTTCCTACACTTCCCACCTTGAGGCACAGAGTCAGGGGCACCATGCTGCTTGCTGAAGCACCAGTTCAATTTTCTTTGCCCCTCTGGTTTCTTCTGGGCAATTTTCTGGCACAGGCCCCTAAGCTGCTGCTGGCACATGGAAGACAGGGCAGTGGGACATGGGGAGCCCTCCTCTGCCCTTGGTCCCTGCCGGAGCAGATCCCCCAGTGTCTGCACCCAGGGGTCCACATGGGAATCTTGCTCCAAGGCCTGGAGCAGCTGGTCAAGGCAGTCCCGTGGCACTGCACCCTGCACCACGAGGAGCAGGGAGAAGAGGTTTCTCTGGCACAAAACAGGCAGCAGCAGCAGCCGTGGCTTGCTGGAAAAGGAGAGGTGACTGGTCAGAGTAAATCCCCCTGTCCTGAATCCAACCTGCCCCGTAGAGCAGAGTCCCACAGCACTAGGGAGCAAGAGGAGGCACCTAATGCCTTCCCCAGCTTTTGCAGACACAAGCTGGGACACCAGTGGGTCGTCACTATGATCCCAACTTCACGTATGGACCACTGCACCGGGGGAAGCAGATGTGCTCTCCCAGATTGTGCACCTGACACCCCAAACTCCTGCTAAACACCGAGTTTTGGAGATATATCCAACTCACACAGCCAGGGTGTCCTTTGGTCCCTCCAGCGAGGGCTCCTCGGCGCACACGGCTGCGGTGAGAGCCTGCCAGGGGAACGCCTGTCCCGGTCCCTCGCGGGGCTGGCCCCGCTGCAGCACCCGCAGCGCGGCCATCGCCCCGCCGGGGCCCGAGGACAGAGCGTGGAGCAGGAGGCGACACGGCCGGGGACAGGTCTGCAGCCAGGGCGGGCACCGGGGCTCCATCGCTGCGGCGAGGGCTGCACAGCCGCCTGCGAGACACGGCGAGACCGGACACGGTCACACACACCGGGGACAGCCGGACACGGTCACACACACCGGGGACAGCCGGACACGGGGCACAGCCGGACATGGTCACACATACTGGGGACAGCTGGACATAGGGCNGGGAAGAGCCGGACATGGGGCACAGCCGGGACAGCCGGACGCGGTCACACCGGCGAGAACCGGACACGGGCCACACTCGGGAGGCACGGGACGACCACGACCTCGCTGGCCGTGCTCGGTGCCGACCCCGGCACCAACTCCGGCGGCTGCCTTTACCCGCCCTCCCCAGCCGAGGATGCGGGAGCGTCCCTCCGGCCGCAGCCGGGCGGGAGCACCGGGAGTCCCTCCGTGCCCTCCAACACCGCCTCGCCGGCAGTCCCCGCATCCCCAGCTCAACGCCGCTGCCCTCCCGGCGGGCGCTGCCAGTGGAACTCCCCCCGGCCCCAAGCACTGCCCCGGTCACTGCCGTGCCCCAGGCACCGCGGCCCGGCCCCGGGGCAGTCCCGGGCACACTCACGGGTGTCACCGCACGCTCGCTCGCGGCTGTCACCGCGTCCCCGCCGGGCTCCGCCCGCTGTCCCCGGGCCCCGAGCCGCCGCTTCCGGCCCCGCCCCCGGGAAACGCAAACCGACCGCGCGCAAACGAGCTCATTATGCAAATATTCCTTAAATTCCAACCCAAACACCGTCTTCCCCCCACCCCCGAGGGTGGATCCCCCAGCGCACAGATCATAGGACTCCGGAAGTTACACAACCCTTTTTATTTCGTTATTCCCGGATTTGGCTAAAAAGAGTTTAAAACAGTGCCCCCCTGCTGCCCGGTCCCCCCGGCCCGGCCCGTGGATGTCAGACCCTCCCGCTGCCTCCCAGCACCCAGCCCACCCCACCCGTGGGTCACCCACGGGCGCAGAGTGGGCACCACGGCAAGAGCAGGGGGGCTGTGCCCTGAGTCTCCCCCGGTGCACCCATAAATGCCAGCCAGATTGCTTCACCATCCCACCCCATCCCTGCAACACCCCCACGGCTGGAGCCACCCCAAAACAGTGGCAGGAGTCAAAAGCAGACGCTTCTGCCTCCCAGAGATGTGTCCAGGCCACCAGCAGCACCCAGGCCCAGCCCCGCACGGCTCAGTCGGAATCGCTGAAGTAATTGAGAAGCATCTCGCGGCCAGAACGTGAGAAGGGAAATTTTTTCTCCAGCATGGCCAGGGTAAGAGCCCACTCGAGCGTGCAGAGCTCCTCATCCTCCTCGTCAGAGCTCTCAGAGGAAGAAGGGATGAACGCCTGCAACAGAGGAGGGAGGATGAGCCACAGCCTCCCGGTGCCCAGCCCAGCCCCAGGATGTGCCACCCCACTTACAGCGGGCATCCTCAGCTGCTGCTGTCTGTGCCGCCGCAGCCAGCCGGCAGGCAGCTCGTGCAGGTAGATGCACTCTGATCTGAAAGGGCAGTGGCCACGGAGGAAGAATTTGCACCTGATTTTCCTGTGGGATTCCAAGTGTAGTTGTGAGTGTTGCTCCCAGAGCGGCACAGAGCCCACAGCCCTGCCACCTGCAGCAGTGCCACGCACTCACCCTGTCCGTGCCTTGAAGGTTTTGATGAGCTTCTCCTTCTCACCCACATCTGAGATCCAGTATTTGTGGGGGATGTAGTAATTGGAGGTGATCCTGCACTCTGGGCAGCCCCTGGATGAGGGTGATGGGTGCAGTTGGGTGTCCCAAGAAGGGAGCAGGGAGCATGGGCTCAGCACCCACACTGGGTGCTTCTGCTGCCCTGGCCTCGTCCAGCACCCCGGTACCCACCACTCCAAAGGGCCTGTTCCCAAAGGAAAGTCACACCAATCCCAAAACCACATCACCACACCCAAGGAAGAATTTCAGGGCACAGAAAGGGGAACGGTGACCACCCTGCCAGGTCCCCATCCCCACTCACTTTATGATCGTGCTCTGGAAGTCCCGGCTGCGTCGCCACTTGCGGATGCAGCCCACGCAGAACGCGTGGTTGCAGTTCGGGAGGATCCCAAAGAGCCGCTCCTTTGGCAGTGGCTTCTCATACACCCTGTCCATGCAGATGCCACACACTACAGCCTCGCTCTGGGCTCTCAGTGCCGCCGTGGTGACCAGGGCTGCCTCAGCAGCTGGCTTTGCAGGGACCTGCAAGCAGAGCAGCACAGCATGGCAACCCCCTGGCTCTGTCACTGCCCTGGCCTTGGGGAACACCACAGGGTGACAGGGAGTGCCTGGCCACAGGAGATCCCAAACTCACCTTTGCAGGGTCAGTCCATGTCACCATCTCCAAAACTGCCTCTCTGGAGTCAGAGGAGTCTGGATCCAGTGCTGGCCCTTGTGGTTGGAAGCCACAGGAGGAGAGTTCTTAGAGGGGAAAAGCTCAGCGAGTGACAGTCCCCACACTGGTGAGCTCTCCACAGCCCCAGCTTGGCTGAGGCTTGGGTCACAGGCAGAAACATGCACAGGCTACTTCACCATAACCACCCCAGTGTCTTCACCCCACAGGTCCCCTGGGCAGCCTACCACCTACCTGAGGCTCCCCGAGCTTTTGTGGGGACTAATTCTCCACTGACGGCCTCACGGGGGGCGTTACCAAGTGCTGCGATGTTCTTCTTGTCTTTCTCTTCCACTTCTACCTGCACTTTGGGGAACCTGAAGGCCACACATGTCATGCTGCGGGCAGGGTGGGCCGAGGTGCACTGGGCTCCCCCCTGGTCCCGGTCCATGGCTGTGGGCTCAGTGCCAGGCTCCTGGCCCCAGTGGCGGCGGGACATCAGGCCATATTGGGTCTCTGCTGGTGCTGGCTCCTCCTGGATGTGCTGGTAGCTGGAGGAGCCCAGGGACAGAGACAGAGGGGCCTATCAGTCCAGCATGACTCCTCTAGGCTCCCAGCCCATCCTCATGGCAACACAGCCCTTCCTTACCTGCACTGATCTCCATAACGGCAAAACCCACGCTGGAAGTACCTGCAGACCCGGGCCGATTCTGTGTCATGTGAGAAGCGGCAGCTCTGGCCAAACCAACAGGATCCACGGGCAAAATTCCTGTTAGCCAGAGGAGCCGTGTGGCTGGGGTCAGACCCTGCTCCAGCCCTGCCCTAGTGTCCCCCCGGTACCAGCTTTGTTTGGATGGGGACATATTTTAGAAGCTGCCCCGGCTGGTATCCGGGCTCGGGAGCCCTTGCCAAGGGCAGAGCCAGAGGGATCTCCCAGCCCCATCCAGCCTAATGTCCCGGTTAATTGCAGAGCAAAGGAAGCCCAGGACAGGGACTGTCTAGGGGCTCTCCTGGGAACTGGGGGAGCAGGGTACCGAGGGCTGGGGCACGGAGAAGGGTAGGAGCCCTTGGCTTGGGGCTGGCAGGAAGGGGAGCCTGGCTGGAGTGCTGCCGCCGACCCCCAGCTCCGGAGGGGGGATGGGGAAATGGGGAGGGTGGATCAAGGCCATCCCAATCCACTCCCTACCCCCACAGCAAGGGGCCCGATCTCCAGCCTCAGCAAGGGGCCCGATCTCCAGCCTATCTCCCCCAAAAGCTGCTCCCAGCCACCCCATCCTCAAGTCTTTACCTGCACAGGGGTCTCAGAGAGCTTGCCTCGGCCCTTAACATCGGCCCAGATGCCATCATCGAGCCTGGCTCCATCTCTTCCCCAGCAGCCAAGAGGGCTGGGCCACTTCTGAGTGCTATTTATGGCCTCAGGGAGTCCCGGGTCCAGCTGGGACAATTCTCCCCTAGTAGCCGCGGACACGTGTTGGGGGCGGAGGACAAGCCCGGGCTGGTTGATAGCAGCCGGCTGCTGAGCACTGTTTACACTGAGTCAAGGACTTTGCAGTGAGGAGCCTGGACGGGGGCACCACGCCAGCGTGCATGGCTAAATTCCGTATATTCTAATTCTTTTGTCATTTCCCCTTCCTTTTCAGTCCTATTAAACTGTCTTTAACTCAGCCTGTGGATTTCACTTCTTTCTCAGTTCTCTCCCCCATCACACTGGGAGGGAGTGAACAGCTGGATGATGTTCTGCTGCCTGTTGGGGTAACCACACAGGGTCCCCAGCCAGGTCCCCTGGGCCCCCTGCCCAGCAGCACCACGGCTCCATGTACCCCCAGCTGCATGGGAGAGGCACGGGGCAGTGCAACAGCTTCCCCCGAGCACTCAAGCTGGGCACAGGGGAGCCTGGGGGGTGTCCAGATCCTCCTTGCCAATTCTCAGGTGTTTCACCACAGCCAAGAGCAGCGCCAGATGCCAGTACATGACAGCCGTGGAGCTCATTGTTCCCCTTCTCGGGGCGTTTTCAGCTCATTTCCAGCTCCACCCGCACCATTTGGGGCAGGAGGCATCCAGTTCTGAGGCTGGGATCCTGCTCAGGACTGGCTCTTTCTGCTGCTTTAGGTTTGCAGGCAAGGAAACCTCAACAGGTACGAGATCTGGGAATTACAGAGCCCCAGGAATCATGACAAATCCCTGGAAATCACAGCAAATCCCATCGCCTCTGCTGGAAATCCTCCCACGGACAGTCGCCCCCAGGTGCTGAGAGAAAGCCCACAAAGACAGGCTGGACACTAAAAGGTTCTTAAATATTTAGTTCAGATTTATTTAAAGTCAAGTCAGTTTGTGGACACTATTTATATTATTAAAAACACTTGGAGGTTTGTACTTCTAGCAAAAATATACATTTCAGTTTGAGGGTTGTTATACTGTCGAGGAAGGAAGAGCAAAAAGTTTCCCAGGTGATGGGCACGAGTCCTGCATTGTGACCATGGTGGGGACACCACCGGGATTTTGGGAAGGACAAATCCCCCGGGCTCCAACCAGCTCACGCATGTCTCCAGTGCCTTTCCCCAGAGGGCTTCAAAGTGCTTCAGAAACGGTAATTCCCAACACCCCTGCGAGGTAGGGAGGGGAGGGCTGGGCAGGGAAACTGAGGCACGGCAAACTTAGGAGTGTGGCAGCAGGGGGAGGTTTGGGACCGGCCAGCCCTGTGATGGGGAGGGAAAGCCCAGTGCTCTTCCCCTTTGGGTTTTAAAGGAATTATTGCACCAGGGAAAACTGCTACCCTGAAGAGGAGGAAAGTAAAATAAAACCGAATAATTTGCTCCCACAACCCCTCCTAGGGAATACCAGTATTTTAATAAGGCTGTTCAGGACACAGGGGCCTAGGAGCTGCAGACAGGGAAGTGTCGCTTCTTAGGTGAGATACTATTATCCTGAAAGGGAAACTCAGCCCTTCCCAGGTCCATCCTCCCCCCACCTGAAGCCCAAGTGACACAGCCCCCACAGCAGGGGCCCTGCCTGGCCCAGGCAGCACTGTGGTGTTTGACTACAGCTGTGAGAAGTTGTGAGGTAAAGTCCCAGAATGGTGCCAGGTTCAGGCAGAGCTCTAAGCCTGGAGCTGTTCCCACTTTGGGAACAGTGGCAGAGGTGGACTGGCAGCTTCCCTGACACAGCCACGCTCACTGGGAAGCTCCTGCCCATTGTGAGCATCCCAACCACCCCTGCCCTGTTTATAAATCCTTGGCATTTACAGCTGCAAAGCTCTCTGTAACCAATGCATTAACAGATCCTCATGCTCCTACTCTGAGCAGACAGCATGTGACAATCCACATCCCTTTCACAGAGGGGAAACTGAGGCAGGACACCAAACCCTGGTCAGCTCAAGGCCCCTGACCCTCCACACACCTTTTTTGTAACTCATGTCTGTGCAGAACAGCCTATGGAAGCCACGGATTCTGTGCCTCTGCTCTGAAGGTGAATTTTAAGAAGTCAAATCCTTTCCCTTCTACTTCCCCATCCCAGCCTCTCTCATACTGAGGTGCCAAGGGACACGTTCCCTATGGAACGAGGGTGCCATGAGCAAAGGCTTCCACACAGCACCCAGGAAGGCAGAGTTCACACAATCCCACGGGGAGACAGGAACACACTGCAGAGCACAGGGGCGGCTGCAGCTGAGGGTCTCCGCTGGGACAGCCCTACCCGTGTTCAAATACTCCAGAGCTTTTCTTTGGGAAAGAGAGAAACATCCTTTCATCACACTGCCCCAGACTTCACGGCTCAGGACCACGTCCTTGGAGTGCAAACAAACAAGAGAATACAGACACACTCTAAGTGCTGCTGTATGCCCCGCTGGCCCCTGCACCCCCTTGGCCCACCTAAGGACCAGAGCTCCCCACCCTGGGGACCCGAGGTGCCACAGTGACCTCCTTGCCTGAGCCATGTAAACTGGGTGGCCGCTCTGCTCCGGGAGCAGCCAGAGCTGGGCCACAGGAACGGAACAGCAGCTTTGCAGATTTGTTAGTGTGTGTTAACGGAAGCCCTGGCCGAGCAGGAGGCGGCTGCAAATCCTGACGGCATCTTGCCCTATGTACCGTATGTCAGGGTCCCATAGAAAAGAGTTTCCAGTAGGAGAAATGGAAGACGCTGGGAAGGGTTTTCTTTGTTTCTGTACAAAGAGTCTTGATGGGAATCCATGGCTTCATTCTCATAAATAACAGGTCCTTAGTACATGTCCTTGTAGATCTCCTGCAGAAGTGGGTGCAGAGATGTCTCTGTCTCTGTCTTCTTGATCTTTTGCACTAGCTGGGCGTGCTCTGTCACCAGCTGTCGCAGGTCAGCCATCTTCTGCAGCAGCTTGGGGAAGAGGTACTGGGCATCCGGGTGGTTGGACTGCAGGTGGAACTCCAGCGCTCGCAGGATGTTGTCTTGAATCTCCTCCACCTGCTTCACGTTCATCAGGCCAGGGCGGTCTGTGGAGAGGAAGCACGGCAGCTGCAGCGTCATGGTGCAGCCCTCCAAAGTACACGCTGCTCCTGGGGAAAGGGAGCTGGGGACTGTCACCCACCCACCGTGACTTCAACCTCATCAGCTAGAAAGGGGAGAAGCGTGCCCTGGGACAACGTATACTGCAGCAGCACATGAGAAGGAGATGCCACTTCTACATTCCTTGCTGTTGGTCCAAGCTTGCCAGGCACCACCGCCACAGAGAAGCTTTCGTTTTGGAAATGTTCAGTTCTTCTCTCATGCCCCTGAGACATCCCTGGCTGACCTCAAACCCAGCTGCAGCTCAGCTCCCCTAGCCCCCTCTGAACCACCTCTAAGTAGGGAGGACTCTTCCTGACCCTGGCACGGCCGAGGGCACCCGCTCACCTCCACACAGGATGATGGCAGCCACAAACAGGGACAGGTCACTGTCATCCAGCTCCAGCGCGTTGAACTTCACAGCAAACTCAAATTTGGGCTCCATGATCTCATTGAAGGGCTTGCGCAGGCTGCGCAGGAACTCGCGGGTCACAAAGCCGTTCCCGTTGGCCACCAGCAGCCCATCCTTGTTCATGATGGAGGCCAGCATGGCGAAGATGGCCTCGTGCACCCCGTACTTGAGCAGAGTCACTTGGTCGTTCAGGTAGAGGCCGATGAAGCTGGGGATGCTCTTGGCGAACTCGGTGAGCTCCCGCACAGTCTCCACCGTGGTGCACTGGCAGCGGTAGAAGACGTGCACCCCGATCTCCTTGTAGGGAGGGATGCCATTCACCAGCTGCTTCCACACCAGCCCCTTCTCTGCCTGCCACAAGGTGTCCATGTCATGGATCACAAAAGGCTGCTTGAACAAGAAGCAAGTTAGGAGTCTGCTGTGGGGACTCGAGGTGCCAGCTCTTCCCAGGACAGTCATGTTTGTCTGCCTGTCCCTGTGCTGTGCCCTGCCTCTGGGGCTGACAGTGCCCAGGCAATCTGTACCCACCCACCACAGCACAAGTGCAGAGCAATGGGATTTTTCCCAGCAAGGGGCAGGACATGCAGAGCCCACCTGGCTGCAGGTGCATGTGGAACAGCTACAGCAGCAGAGAGATGTGCAGCATCTCCCAGAGAACAGTCCCCCACGCTGGCCATGGCCCACCACACCTGCCTTGGAAGGGAACTTACTGGGGTGCTGCTGGCCTTCCCGGTCAGGATACCTCTTGCCTTCTTTTTGGTCATGTTGAAATTCTTCAGGTAGGCGTTGTAGATGTGCTTGGAGAAAGCTTTCAGGTCAGCCACCTGTGGGTTCTGGCAGCTGATCTCACTTGCTGTCAGCCCTGCCACCAGCTTCCTCTTCTCTGCCTCTGGCATGCGCCCAAAGCGGATTGCTGGGGGGAAAAACTGGGGGTCAGGACAGCAGGGGGACCCCAGGAGATGCATGCAGAGAGGCAACAGTTTGTTCTGCCACTCCAGACAGACAGGTCTGCTGGAGAACACCTGCAGCTACACAACACAATGCTTCTCCAGGCTGCAGCTCCTCCAGCATAAACACCTTCATGAAACAGCCACTGCTGCTTCCTCAGACCAGACTCCCCATCCCATTCCTCTGGGCTCTTTGCTCAAACCCTGCTCCCCACATAAACACCTTTGCTTGTCTGGGTCTGAGATTCTTACACCTGAAGTCTAAAAGTCCCAGCACAGAAGAACAATTTGTGCATCCAGTTCCGTCAGGGCCAGTCTGTAAGGGACAATCAAAAGCCAGCAGCTGTACTACATGGTGGGAGTGAACAGCCCCTTCTCATACAGAAAAAGGGAAAAAGGAGTCAAATGCTTGAAGCACTGAGTTGATCCCCTAGCAAGAAGAGCCATGGGCTAAAGCACAGCACACCATGGACACCCTTCACAGGAGGGCAGCTGGTCCTGTGTCACCCAGCTGGCCAGGCCTGTGGGCAGCAGTGACACTCACCATTGTGTGACATGCCCAGGGAGAGGCATTTCTGGAAGCGGCAGTACTGGCACTTGTTTCTGTTCTTCTTCTGAATCTTGCAGCTCCTCTCACACTTCTCGTACTCCAGCTTCATGCGGATCGTGCGGCGGAAGAAACCCTGCAGGTAGGGAGCAGGGGGAAATGGAGCAGCAGTGCCTATGGTTTGGGACCAGGTTGGTTTGTTATCCCCAGGAGCTTCAGGGAGGTTCAGGGGGGTGAGGAGGGAGAACCCTTGGTCTCTCTGATGCAAGCAGAGTCTCTATCCCAAGGAAAGTCATGTGGTGGCAAGAAAGGGACTGCAGAGGAAGAGGCAGGGGGGGCATCCCATGCCTGATGCTTTGACTGTGCCAGCAGCCCACAGGGAGGGATGGAGGAACAAGCCATGGGCCAACCCAGCCTGCAGGAATGTCTGGCAGGACCTGGGCTGCTAACACAACCCTGCTGGATCTGCTGCAGGGGAAAGAATTCCAGAGGAACATCCAAGCTGCCGCCAGTGATCCCAGGGAGCTAAATACACAGCTCACTGCTGATCTGCAGCACAGAAAGTATTTTTAAAAGCAAACTCAGGGTCCCTCTAGGGACAGATTGGTTTGCCTTACACAGCAAAGCATGACAAGGCAACGTTTGGGCCATACAGGTCTCAGCCCCCTTCCCAGGGCAACATTTGCTGCCTGCCTATACTTGCCCCACTCTAGACAGGTTGAGTTTTTTACAATCAATCCCAAATCCCTGTTTTGCTGCAAATCTGCTTGTGTGAGGAGACAGCCCAGTCCCTGGGAGTTAACCACGACACCCCTGCTTGGTGCTGCTGAACCCAGCTGTCCCTGGGACTCACCTTGCAGCCCTCGCAGGCGTGCACGCCGTAGTGGAAGCCCGAGGCTTTGTCTCCGCAGACCCTGCACTCCACGTTCAGCGCTCCCAGCGCCGCCTCCTCGCAGCCCATCTGCAGCTGGTCCGACAGCGAGGGAGAGGAGCTCTGTGACAGGTCTGCAAACACACACAGGGACACGTCCTTCCATGTCACAGCCACAGGCCAGCTCCTGGTGTGCCCAGCTCCTCCAGCCGTGGGGCTGAGGAGGGATTTCCGGCTCTGGCCTGCCTGCCCCTGGTATCACATCTGGAATCTGGCACTGGCTGCAGGCAAATGCCATGAACAGAGCCAAGAATGCCCCAAAAGCTCGGACTCCACATCAATGCTCCTTTCTTCCCTCTGGCATTCATGTCCTGGCAATGAAACTCCAACCAGCAGATTTTATAATCCCTGGTTGGCCGGCTGCTGGAACAGGACATCCCAGCTGGAACATCAAGGGCTCTGGAAGAGCCTCTTCTGCATGCACAAACCTTCTCTCCCACCTCCTACAATCACTTTGCTCTGAGCACCTCAAGAAGTGTCCAAGAAAGCATTCCTAAGCACGGCAGGAGGGCCCTTGCTCTGAAGCACAATGTTACCTGCCTGTCCTTTTAATTTCCCCTCCAAAACCCATTGCCAACGGCTGTGCAGTGACCTCAGAGGAAGAAATAAGCCTCTCCATAAATTGGAACATTATTTCACAAAGGGTAGAGATTAAAACCAGCTGAACTCCATTCAGGGACAGATCCTCTGCCCTTGCAGGTGAGCATGCTGCCTGGGGGCTGCCTGGCACCTGGATGCTCCACAGAATGAGCTCCTGTGGCTCCACTCACCTGTGTAGCTGCTTGAAGGCAGCGAGCTGTCTGGTCCTCCAGTTGGTTCTGAGGCTCCACTTGCCACCATCACTGCCTCTTCCTCTTCCTCTTCCTTGACCTCAGGTACTTCCTCCTGTAGTTGTTCCATAATTGATCACCCCTCAGTGCCAAGACTGCAATCCCTGTCATAGCTCTGGCATCATCCGCGTCTATCCAAGATGGACCCCACCAGGCTGTTCCTGCTAGCCTGCAGGACATGGAGAGAGGCCACTGAGTGCCTGCATGGAGCAGCTCAGCAGCAGGGCAGTGTCACCAACCACACCAGTCCTGCTCTGTGCTTGCTCCTCGGCCACTGAGACATGCAGAGCAGGGCCCATTTAAAGATCCCTTTGCACTCTGGGATAAACATTCTGTAGGAGTCAAGGAAGCAAAAGCTCACAGGATTGTTTTTAAAGCCCAGAAGACCACAAACCAGCCCAGATACCACTCAGAGACCAGGGGTCCCCAGCTTACAAGTCCCACAGCAGAAATGCTGCCCCAGACAATGTCCCTCAGAGCCGCCAGTGACCTGGGATGTGATGGTAACAGCCAGGGCCAAGGTCTGATAGAGACAGCACCTCCAGAAGGATCAAAGTAGGGCTGGCTTCACCCTCTGTCCCTGCCCAGCCATGGCAGAGCCTGGATTGGGAGCAGCAGCTGATCAGGGCACACCGTGCCTGTGGGTGGAAGATACTGGGAGAGCAGGGCTTAGTGCAGCAGCAGGCAGTGGCTAAAAGTCCCTGGCCCGTGCAAGCCATCTACAAGACTGATGGTTTCCTGTGGGCCCTGCACTCACACTCCTTCCCATCAGAGTGCTGCCAGTTACAGCCTTTGTGTTTGTTTTCACTTGGCTCCTCTGCCAAGAGCAGGGCTGAACGTGCTGCTGTTGCTCTGCGCAGCTGCTGGGCCATGCTCAGCCACGGGGTCCAGCAGTGCGATCCCAACAGCCACACAATCCAACCAGTGTCTTAATCCTGGGTTTCCTGTGGGAGGAACGGCCCCATCCTCCCCAACACACTTCCGCTCCTTGTTTGCCTTACTCCATCCCAAAGAGCCCACAAAAAGCTCCAGCCATCCAAACGATGCAGCACTGGTCCCGTGGCTGTGGGAGAGACATTCCCACCTCCCTTCCAGCCATGCTGGATCTTGATTCCTAAACTGACTCTTCCTTGAATAATTAATATCTCAAGCCCATCTTATGTAAAGTTCCATCCACTTCCTTAAGAGAGTTATTTTTAAGTGGAGAAATACCCATCAGGAAAGCCACTGAAATCCAGGTTCAACCAAGAAAGCCTCAATTTGCAGACCCAAATTAAACTAATGCAGAATCTTGCAGGGGCCTTGTATAAGGGCAACCCTAAGCTGTGGTCTGTGCCCCATGCCCAAGCCCACAGCACAGCTCAGGGCTTGCTGGGGGAGGGCAGCAGTGACCCAGGACTCTCTGGATTTGTTTGCCCTCCCACAGCAGACCCTCACACCTGGCACTTAGAACTTGAGCTGCAGCCAGCTCCTTGGATTGCTGGAAAGACATCAAGGTCAGAGCTCCCTGAAAGAGCAAGGAAGCAGCTCAGGGAGACAACAAAACCTGCAGGTGGGAGGGTGAACACAAACATGTCACAAAGCCAGGGCACAAGTCACCCCTGGAGCTGGTGCTGCACCAGAGTCTGGGTCTCCTGTGACTGAGGGGGCTTTATTTTTTCCCTCCACACTGGGAATTCAGACTGCAGGACAGGTGGCTTTGTTTCCAGGTGAGGTACATTAGCAGCAACAGTGAGCACACTGCCCTGTGCTCCTTGGCAGCAGGAGCAGGCAGAGGGGTGCTCCCTTCCCGTGCCTCCACATGAGCACTGAGGGACCATTGAAGGGCTGTGTTATCCTTGGCCTCTGCTCACACATCCCACGCGGTGGGACATGGCAGACAGGCAGGAAAACCTATTCATTGGAGATGGAGGGTAATGAACTCCACCGTTTTCAGGGTTATATATAAATGATCACACAAACATCAGGGAAACACTTTTGCCTGGAAGAGCAGTTAGTGGGGGAAGCTTGTGGCAGGAGTAGCTCGTCTACAGTGGAAAATCCATCCTGCAGCAGCTTAATGAGCAGCTCATTAGATTCCCTTTGTCCCTGGCATCCAGCACAAGCCCCTTGCTTTAAACCCACTGCAGACAGAGCTCTCTGCTTTGCCCCAGATGTTTCATGGGACATATTGGAATAATGTGGGTACATCCCTGACATGCTGTCCTCCATCTGCTGGCTCTACTCAGGGCCATGTGCTCCCAGGGCACATGCAGTGAGTTTTTGGCATGCAGTTTGCTCCCCAAAACCCAAAAAAGCAACTCCAAAACTGTGCTTGGAGTCAGTCTTGGATAGGTGTGAAGAGGGAGAAAGTAGAGGATGAGACACAGCTCCTTGGGCCTCCAGCTAAGGCTGCTCATGTGCATGCAGGCATTACAGAAAGGATATGGATGTGAATCCCACCCTTTGAGAGTGGCGGGAGAGCCAGAGAGAGAAAAGCTTTTACCAGAAGGCTCCAAATGTATTGTTTGTACATCTCCTTGCAGGCCAAGAGGTCAGGGGCCTGGGCAGAGGGGAGCTGCAGGAGCTCTTTGCACACCTGCCTCTCCCTTAGCCCTTCCCATTTTCTAAACAACTGGGATAGAGGGAGAGGACTGGAAAAAAGGGTTGATGTCACATGGGAAGCTGCAGCCCTTGCCTCTGGCAGATGAAAGGCCAAGGCAGCCTTGGGTAAAGGGCCGGGCATGGCCATGCCTGTGCACCCCTTCGAGGAGCCAGCCAGCTGGGCAGAGCCCCTGGCAGGAGAGGGACCTCAGCCCTCGTCCCCATGCCAGGTACAGCACTGAGGCAGCAGGCAGAGACTGTGGAGATTCACATGCTCCCCTCTGTTCCCCTGCAAGCCCTTCAGTGGGAACGGGGGGGCCTGGGAAGCTCGAGTTCTCCAGAGTTTTGTCCAAACTCTGTCTGAGCACAAGGAGGGACCTGCCCTGCCAGCACTGCAGCCCAGAATCTTTGTGGGACAGCACTGGCTGTGACAAAGGACAGCCAAAGGGCCCATCTCCACCCCAGGCCCTCTCCAGCCATTTGGTGCCTCCACATCCAGTGGCCAAGTTGCCAGAGCAGGAGAAGGGATAACTTGGTCTTCTCTTGGCTGAGTCCCATGCCAGAGCACAGCACACGAGCTGCAAGCTCCAGGAAGACGGGTAGAGATTTCTGCCTGCCTAGACACCCACCCCTTTTTTCCATTTGGCAGCTGTCACAGGACACTGATGGAAACAAGGATGGAGGCTGTGAATTTCTTCCTAAGCATATCCAGAGAATCTAGCAAAGCTGTTTCCCTTCCTCTTCCCACAGGATGGGAATGAGCAAGAGTGCAAGCATCTCATGACTTGCTGTGCTCTTGCCTCAATGCCTGTTCCAAGGAGCTTTGGTAACCTTGGCTGAGCCAGCAGCTTCCTCTGCAGCTGGTGCAGGGAGGGTTTGTTTGCTGGCTCTGGGCTTTGGCTGATGCCTGCTGGCTGCAAACACCTTGGGCAGCAGGTTTGTCTTTCCTAGAAGCTGGCATGTATGCCAAGCTAAACCATCAGTGGGAACAGGGAGAGAGACGTGGCACAACCAGGAGAGGAAAAAAACAGGAATAAAAGTTAAAAGGAGATAAATCTTCAGTGTGGATTCCCTGCAAGAAGGTAATACTTCTCCACAGCTGACCAAGATCCAAGCCTCCAGTTCATCAACCAACAGCTTGTGCCCCTGTGGCCTGGCAGTTCCCCTGGCAGCCAATCCTGTTGATTAGCACATAGACCCTGGAGCTAAGTTCAGTTTCCAGACAAAGCAAAGCACCAAAGAAAGGTCCAAACCTCCAAAGAGTCAAGTCACAGAGTTGATCTGCTCAAAGCAGTTGTTCAATACAACTGTACTATAAAAGAGGTCATAAGGAATGGCAAAAGGAAACCAATATACCATGGGAGCGCTCCTCGCTTGTGTTTATTTCTGTGGACAAGAACATTCACCAAATTCACAGCCAAAAGAAACAAAAGGGGTGAGATGAGAACTCAGCCCTCCATAGGGCAGCACTGTGATGCGCAGCACATTTTGAATCCACAACCGAAAACTGACCTGAATCCATAAAGGAGATGTGATTGCTGCTGGCTGACCACTTTTTGCAGACTTCCTCAGGTTGTGTCACTGCTTCCAAGATCTGCTGATCAAGTACCCGTTTCTGTTCCTCCTCCTACACGTCAGCTACTACTAGTAAAAGCCAAGTAAGAGCTAAGCAGATGCTGCAATACAGGAAAGGTAACTAAGAGTACAGAACAGGAGAGACGAACATTGAAAACATGTTTATGTTTGCTCCTGGAAGATCAGCATACCCCTGTATTAGCCAATGAGATCTCAGCAGCACTTAGTAGCTGAGTGTTTCCTCCCTTACTCAAAGTCTTGGCCGCAAGGCAGGCTACACACAAAAATAAACTACTACAGTTAGCAAGGAAGAGCCCTCCCAGACAGCACTGACCAGGATGGACATTCTGGGCCAGATTCTTCCCATGGAAGCATCTGCTTTGATGCTGTACCATGCTCCAGAGCCCACTCCTGTGATTCTCTCTCCAAGGCTGCTTGGTGTGGACCACCTGTGCATCCCCAGGATCGAGCTGGGCTCATTAAGCAGAGGGGCACTGCCAGAGCTGCCATGACCATTAGCTGCTGCTAATTACTCAGGGACTTGTGACACAGGGTGCAGGAGATTCCCTCAGCTGCCTTGAGCAGCTTGGCTTGCCAAAATGAATCACACATCTATTGCATGTTTTAACTCACCCACTTCCTGGGCACTGGGCGGGGGGGAACCCCAGCTCATTAAAAGGTTACAAAACTTGCTGGATTCTTCTCTTTTTGTACCACGATTGATGCTGTCCCCAAAACCAGGTCATGATACTTTGCTCCAAAAGGAACTTGCTGCTGGCTTTGTTCAGAGTGTAAGAGGTATTGCAGACACAGAAAAATAGACTTTGGGCACTGAACCCTCAGCCATGTGCAAAGCAGGGTCTGCCAGGCTGCTCTTCTCCAGGAGTTGCAGCAGTCCCTGGCTCCAGCAGCTCCAAGCATGCATGAGATGTGCTCCAAAATCTTGAGATGGCAGATATGGGAAGACAGAGGAATCATCCCTCAACAGCTTCCCAGCAGAGGGACTCCCTGCCCTCATCAGGCTCCAGGGCTGATGCTGGTGGAAGGGCAGCAGCAGGGCAGGCAGGGAAGAGCTATGCAGTTGTTAGCTCTTAATTGAAGTGCTGCTCCATGACCTTCAGCAATCTAGTCAAGTCCCCTACCTCCATTTCCTTGATCGTTAAAAAAAAAAAAAAAACAAACCAAGACCCACCACAAAGAAACAAACCCAGGATTTTTACAGTGCTTCCTTCCTGATCATTCCCTGGCTACATTAGCTCATGGAGACGACATGTTTTGGAAGTGCAGAGCAATAGACCAGTGCCAAATGTCATTGTTTGTTCCTGTGTTACAGATTTTGATACCTGTTTGCAGTCACACTTGCAGGTCTGCCCAGCCCCAGGTCAGCTCCCTGCACTGCTTGTGACCATCTTCTCCTGTTGTACATTCCTGTACAAGGCATTTCCAGGATGACTTTCAGGAAGTAAACTGGCACATCTCATTCTGCCAACTGCTGACTGGTATTTACTGGTCAATTCAGGACAGCCCGAAGTACCTATGGCCAGGAGGGGCACGTGGGTCTGACCCATTGGAACAGGGACAGCAGCCAGGAAACAAGCAGGTATTGGAAAGGTGACACCACTGGGGCTTCTCAGTGCTTGAAATGGCACAGAAATGCTGCTATTTGAGAAGATCATTAAGTCTGGCAAGGAGAGAGGATCATCCCCCCACAGCCCAGGGCACAGCAGAGGTGGCTGTGAAACTGTGGCAATGCTTTGGGATCACACTGCAAACCTGGCACTCGCGTGCCAGAGAAGTTGTCTGCGATATATTCCCCTTTCCTTTAGCATCCCAAAGGTGAGGTGGTTGGAGGCTGAGAATTCACTGAACCGCTGTAAGATGACGCTTTCCCAAACTGCTAAAGTCCTCTTGGCTGTACTCCAAGGCAGTCAGTTTGCTCAGGGACCCCTTGTCCTCCCGAACCTGAGCAGGACACGTGGAAGGATCCGGTTTCAGGAACATCAGTAATTATAGAACAGGGCTGGCGAGGGAGGAGCTCACAGAAACAGCAACACCACTTCCCGAGGCAAACAGAGCAGCACTGAAATGGAACTCCAGGAAAGTGGCGAGTGGAACAAGCTGTGGCTGTGAACGGGAGCACTGCTGGTGGTCAGTGAAGCTAAGGTTGGCAGTGCTGCACACACCAGCACCCAGCTTAGATTTCCCCGAAGTTTCAGGGTCACTGGGACACCAGCAAGTGCCACCCGTGCTTTGGAAGGGGCAGTCAGCTCCCCAGAAAAGCAATGGGGGCAGAAATGCAGCAGTGGGCTGATGAGTCACTTAGGATCACACACATGCATGCAGCCTTCTGTCTGGAGCCAAACATCCAGCAGTCCCCTAGATTTTATTGCCATGTTGCCAGTGCTCCCAGATGCAGAAAAATGCCCGCAGAACTAATAGCAAGCCTCCTCTTTGCAGCAACAGATTTTAAATCCCATGGACTAACCAGGAAAAAAGATAAATCCATCAGCCTGTAAGTTCTGTTATGTTTACACTTGGACTCCCAGAAAAGTGCTACTTGGTTTTGTAGACTTTAGCAAAATATGCTGGGCACCAGCCACGGCACTCTGATCCCAGGGTGCAGCTGACAGAGAGCAATTGTGCCCAGGCACAAGTTCTGATGATTCAGCAGGGCCAGGAACATGCGCAGCGAGACGGATGGAGCAGATTGCTGTGTCTGCTGCAGCTCCCCTTCTGCCACGGAGCAGGAAAACAGAGGGGTCCCACTCTGACTGCACACAGCCCCGTAAGAAAACCTCCAGAGAACACCAGAATCACTTTTCCACACAAACTAGTACAACACCCTCTCAGGGAACTAGATGGGAATGCTGTTTCCTTACTATTTTTGGCCACATTCACATAGCAATAGCTGCCTGGACAACAGAGATTCCCCTGCCTTTTCAGCAGGGAAAGGAGCAGCGACCGTGTCAGTGTGATCCTGCCAAGACTCACAGTGTGCTCTGACCATTTGGATTTCTGCCTCAGCCCCCAGAAAACAAAATGCTTGAGCAAAGCATTCGCACCTTTCATAACATCCTCACGCCTTTGGCACCGCCTTGGGGGTACAGGGTGAGCCACAGAGCTCACAGCCAGCCAACAGCTACTGCTTCCTGACACAGCCAGCTGCTGGCAGCTCAGCGGGCTCCTCAAGTTCATGCTCACCACCAACCCTTTTCCAGAGATCCCCATGTCCCTAAATTCCACAACACAAGTTCTACCCCATGGACATGAGAGCCCACAGATATTTTCAGAGATGTGGGTCTCTGACCATCAGCTCTCATAGGGTTAACAGCTTTCAAGAGCCAACATCTCTAGCAGAATCCATATAAACAACTTTAAGGTGAAAAGCTGATTTGGGCATTTTCAGAAATATCCCAGATTGCAATATGATGAAATCAAGGGTTCCACTGAAAAACACTTGTAACAAGTCAGGCAGGACAGGGATTTGAGCTTAGATTCCCATCAACAAGATGACTGCACAAAGCATTGCTTATTTTGAAGCCATCTCACACAACCCTGCCAGGAAAGGCCTGACAAAGCCTGTCCTAATGAGATAGGCATGTGTTTCGCAGTAAAGTCTGTCTTAACAGCCCATCGAAGAAATGCTTCCCTATCAGCTCATCTGCCCTTTCAAATCACCAAAACCATTCCCTGTCTCCAACCCACATATCTGTCAAGGGTTCAACATGCATATTCTGGTTTTTTTGCTATTTCAAGTTCCAGTTCCCAGAGCAGGGCCAATCAGGAAATGCAGCATGATGGCAACAGCTTTGGATAACACGGGGGATTACCAGGCTATGCCCCAGCCCCAGAGGTGGGTTCTGGCTTGACCCAGCACCATAACAAACACTTGTGTTTCTGGCTTGTGCTTTCATCCTGCCACTTCCTCCTCCATGGTCAGGATTCCCCTGCAAACCACAGACTCCCCAAAACTCAAAACTTTGAGCAGAGCCTGTCTGTGAGGTCCCCAGGAAAGCACCCCAACACACACATGCATTTCAGAGCCCTTTGCAAAGCCAAACAGACCTGACAAAACAATCCCAGATGTTCACAAGCTCTTGGCTAAGCCCTGGAGAACACAGACATTTTCCAGACACTATGACTGAAACAGTCAATATTAAAGCATTTCAAGAAGTCATAATGAGACTAAGACACATCTTGAGTCAGTTCTGTTCTGAACCTTCTGCATAAAGCAGGGCTCCAGTGAACATCATCCCAAAACATATATTTTGGGGAAGATGCATTTCACAATCTCCTTGACCAAAAGGATGCATACTAGCATCAATCGTTCCACTCTAAACCCTGCTTTGGGAAAGTAATTTCCCAGGCATTCTGCCAAGGCAATCATATTTCAGAGTAATGAACAAAAAAATAAAACTAGTTCTACAGAAAAATCTTACTTGTCCTCACTATGGGAAACACTTCTGCTTGTCCAGACTTTCCCAGAGTCTCCAAAATTACTGCAGCAGTGCATCTCTGAACAGAGACACTTCTGGAAAATGCAGCACTGAAGAGAAGCAGCAACACAGCCCGACGAATCTGTGGTTATCAGATTGTTCCTGCTCTAAGCAAAGAGTCAGTACAAACCACAAAACCCATGACATCTAAAATGTCATCATCGGGGCAAGCCAGGCTGGGCTCTGACAGCAAATAACCTTTCAAGCATAAACACTGTAACATCATCTCACCCAATTAAAAGATCATTTGTATGTCAGGTTCTGTTGTTCAGAGGAGCCCAAGAGTCTCTTGTTGTGCCAATCCTTCAGACTCCAAGAACATTTGCAGATTTCCAGTCCATAATTCAATAGCCACAGATGAAATATTCCCCAAAGGGCAACAAGATGTACTGTACAAAAATACATATTTTTCAAAAGGCATCACACAAGAAAGACAGAGCCCGTCAACACCAGAAAGCAATTCTGTACAACAATGCTCTTCTGATCAGCAAAGCCTCACAGGGCTCATTATAAAATCCTCTCCACAGGCTGTGAAGATCCTTGGAAGTCTGTGTCTTGAATACCAGAACAGAGATGGCGTAACCATTGCACCACTCTGACACAGAACACACAACAGCTCAACACCTCAGACCGGTGTTGAGGCAAACACACACCCACAGCCACACGCAGACAGCCTCAGCACCGCTGATTCCAGGAATCACTCCAGAGGTCTGTGGGCAGGACAGTGCCCGCCCATAGCCCTGCTGACCACCACCTCCAAACCCCTGTCCTGCCTCTGCCATGACCTGCCCAGCTTTGTCCGACACCGACAGACAGCACCGGCACCACTGCCAGGTCGTGTGTGGGATTGTTGGGTGATTGGTTACCCACGTGCAGCCCGGGATCTCATGTGCCCTCCCTCATCTACAAAAGCCAATTTCAGTCATGAATATCAGTGAAATAATGAAATGTTATGTCACTATGCTTTGACAGCAAGAGCCAGCTGAGGAGAACAGGATTAGACCGTGGTCCTCACAGTGTATTCCTAAAGTAATCCATAAGACTGTATTCAGAAACCGAGCAAAAATAAGGTCCGGAGGTAAAATTTAAAATTAAATTTAAGCTCATGGACAAAGGGAAAGTTGCTGGAAGCAAACTGCTCTTCCCTACCCCAAGTTTTTAGAAACACTGCTAAGTGCCTGGGCCGGTGGCCCACATGCAAAGGGGAAGGGTTACCTCTGCGGAGCAGCTGTCCCCGTCTGCCTGCCGCCCAAAGCCACCGCTCGGTCACCATGTCAGCACACACAGCCAAGACCTGGAGCAACCTGCAGGAGGACAGACAGCAAGTTTCCACGGCTGTGCTGAAGGCCAGATATTTATGCCACTGGGAGCACTGGGCTGGGCCCAGCAGCAGCTCTGAAATTTAAACACACACTCCCTCTTTCGCACGCTGAAACCCTGGGCCAGGGTGACTCCAGGGCGCCGCTGCCACAGGCAGCATCTGTCCCAAGACCAGGAGGTAGAGCAAACCCTGGGGTGTCCCAGCAGGGACAGCCCCATCCCCTCACCATGGATGTCACCTTTGCCTTAAGTCACCTGCAGCCAGAGGCTGATGACCCTGAGCTCTTACGACAATGCACAAAGTTGATGCTAGAAAAAGGTCTATGGTGGCCACAAGGCTGCTTGTTTACTCAGCTTGCTTAATCCACCTTCCAGAGGCTGCCAGAAAGTTCCTGCAACTTTAATGAACTTCCTCTTGGGTGGCTGAAACTTAAGGATTCAACAGAGTTCATTCACTCTTCTTGGTTTTCCTGATAACTTTGCCTTGTATGAATTTCAGGCTCAAAAGAGAAGGAAGAGACTAATGCCGTAAAAAAATGGCTTATGAGGCTTTGAACTAGAGGACTTAGAGGAAATATGTCCTATTTTTAGACAGTTATGCAGACTAACTGGACTAAAACATTAAACAAAGATGTTATGAACATGATGCTATTTGCACCCACATACCCTCCCTGACATTACCCAGGCTTAGCTGCTCCTCCCACTCCGATGGAAAAGCCCCCTTTTGTATTGGGAACAACTTGTGAGGCAGCTGAGGACCAGCAAGAAACCAGCAAGAAACCAGCAAGAAACCAGCATCACCAGCCCCTACCAGGCCGGGCAGCTCGGCAGCAACCTGTGAGTGCTGCGCTGAGAGCGAACCCCCAGTGCAACACATCCTTCCAGGTCTGACATGGCAGTGGCAGCTACAGCTGCTCAGGAGAGATGAAAAAAGAACATGAACCCCCTGCCTCAAAAGCTGAGGATCCCAGTGGCCTGAGTGTGGAGGGTGTTCCCTACAGGATCAAGGCACATCCAGAGGAGGGCACAAGTGTGAGATCCAAAAATACGACCCGAGTCCCTGGCACTGGAGCATCAATCACATCAGGATTTCCCAATCAGTGATGTCAAAGCCACATCCTCTTGAAAGCAGTGATTGCCCTTGTTTAGAGGTGGGGGCTGAGGACAGCCCAGAGCTGTCAAGTGTGGATCCAGCACCAGCCTCTGCCCCAGTGGGGCCACAAAACCTCCCTCAGGAGCTTCACTTTCACAGCAGAGCAGGTTACTCATCCCTTCTCCCCCAGTATGGAAGATAGCTTTCCTAAACAATACTGACAAAGTTTCTCTTTAATCCCTCTGACAAAGAACAACACTAAAGTCATTCCAGCCCCACTGGCACATCAGGAGGTGGCTTCCTCCACCTCCACCAGCAATAAAGCTCATCCCGATGCAGTAACACAGCATTAGCCTTGACACTGTCAACGAGGGCTGAATCACATCCAGGGAGTGCATAAATCACACCCTGAGCTCTCTCTCATTGCAGACCAGAGTGCTGCTGCTGCCAGAGATCTGAGAATTAAAACTAAATGCCTGGCTCACCTCGTGCCACTCACAGCTAAATGCCAGGACATGCCCATCACACCACACACAAGGCAACACTTGCACCAGCTCAGCAGGGCACGGAGGGAACCTGCCAGCACATCCCACCTGGATGCTTCCTCTGCTGTCCCTGGCTGACACATGGCAAGTATTCAGAAAAACTCCCACCTCAGCTTGGAGCATGTCTGTACAGAAAAGGATACTCTGCTGAAGGTAATAAGGGATTTGCATGGAGAGGGCAGGAGGAGAGGAGAGTAGTGCAGAAACAAGAAACAGGACATGGGCTGCCTCAACCCACAGGTCACTGTTTTAGAAACCATCACTGCAACCAGCCCTGGGACTCTGATTCATGGGGCAGCCACTGCTCAGACCCCTCTGCAGCACCATGACGGGCATTGTCCAGACCCTACAGCACATCTGATTCCTTCCCACACACATGTCCTTCACCTGGGATCTCAGGGAAGGAGGGAGTGGAATGGGCAGATATGAGGGATGAGAAAAGACTCTCAGATCCTTCCTCCTGGAGTAGCCCCTCACCAGATGCTCTCCTCAAGGTCCATCCTGACCCTCTTGCTTCTCTTCCTTCCAGCCCCAGACTCCTACAGTACCCTCAACCCCCAGGCCAATTCCCCCTCCACCACCCCACCATGGCACAGAAGGCACACTGTCCCCCTAAGCCTCCTCCCGTGTGAGCCGTCTTCCGTCTCCTCCAATTTCCCAAGAGGAACTACAGCCTAAAGTCACTGATGCCCCTCACGCCCCAGCTCTTCACACCCATGTCCATTTTGCACCAACCCCTGCCCCAACCCTGTCACACCCCCAGCCCCTCACACCCCACGTCCTTCACAGCTCCAGCCCCTCACACCCCGAGTTCCTCACAGCCC
>VXAX01001730.1:207084-229737 GCA_013399835.1 Leptocoma aspasia | reverse complement strand
CCGTGCCGCCCCCTGCCGGGAGCCGCCCGCACTGCACCCCGCGGCGGGAGCGGGGCCTCATGGGAAGTGTAGGCGCTGCCTGTGGTGTACTCTGGGGGCGGGGCGTTCTGGGGGCGGAGCGCCCTGAGGGCCGCCCAGTATGGCGGCGGCGGCGGGTCAGCGCGGCTGGCTCCGCGCCCGAGGAGCCCGAGCCCTGCCGGTGACCACCCCCCCCTCCGCCCCCAGCTATCCGCACCCCTCGCGGCCCTCTCGAGCCTCGATGGAAGACAATAGCCCAGCCTCGGGGCGGAGCTGGGAAGGGCTCACTCTGCCCAGAAAACCCGTGCAGAGTGGCGGGATCCTGTGTGCAGTTGGCCTGGCCAGGATGGTGCGGAGCAGGCAGGGACCCCGCAAGGGGACAGTCCGGGGCTCAGGGCCACCCCGCTGTGTCCCAGCGCAGAGGGAAGGGGGGAAAGGTGATGAATTTGACCCGCGGCCACTGCACTGCCCGTGCCCCCGCCGTGCGTCAGCGCGGCCGCGTGGGACTGGGCCGGGGCCACCCCGCACCCCGGGCACACTGAGCGCTTTGTCACGGGGCCCCTTCGGCCACGGTGGAAAAAAACCGAGAGAGAGAAACACTGTGAGACCGCGGGCACCGCCGTTCGAGGCCCGGGAGGAAACAGATCATAATCTCCCTAACGAACTCAGCTCATCTCCCAAACAACAGAGCAGAGACGGAGTTGGTGCAGAGCTTGCTCCTCAGGGTCTGTTCCAGAGGCGAGCCTGGCTCTATGCCCCAGACTATAAACCCCAAAAAGGCACAGGTGACTGGGACTGTATTTATACAGAGGTGCTTGAAAAACTAACCCACATGATGGTGTGTTATTGGGGCTTTTTTGTTCTGTTCTGTGTCCCTCTTGGCCCTCCACACACCAACCAAAAACCTGCTGGTGGGGCCACTTTCCACAGGTTGTGGCTGATTCCTTTCAAAGGGCTCTTTCACACAGGGAAATCCAAACCCTGCACTGCCAAGGAAAGAAGGCTGGTGCCTGCAGGGCCGCTAGTGTGTGGGGCACGAGGTCTGTGGCCAGCGGCTCCAAAAGCTTTATTGGTCATTAATTTCTGCTAAGTGACTCCAGTACTAACAACCACTGCCAGGGAGCACAGTGGTAGCTGTCGTTAGGGACACTTGGCATGGTTGTGGGGGTGACAAGAAAGCCCTGCTTGGTCAGTCCAAGTGTCCTTGGGTGGTGGCAAAGCCCCACACTCTGGAGCACGCTGAGTGATGCAGAAGAGTCGTAGAAACCAAGGGGGAACTGCAGCCCTGGGCCACAGAGTCCCGACACATCAGCGGCTCTTTTTTAGTACAGGGTGTAAAACAGAGCACAAGGAGTTGAGTCCAGCAGTCCAGAGGAGAAGATCCCTCTGCCCTCTCCCAAACACTGAGCTGCCTGAGCCTCCTGGCACGTGGTGGCTGCAGTCCTTCACTGATGGAAATGGGAGCACTTCTGCCTTATGCAGTCCCCTGTAGGCTCTGTGCTGGTCCTCACTTTGGCTCCATCCAGAGACGGCCACACTGACCATCCACTTGGAGGGACAAGCTGAGCCCTGCCATTCCCAGCTGGGCTCTGCCATCCTGGTGGGCTAATTGGTGGGCTCTGTGGCCATGGTGTCTGCATCTGGAGATGGCAACACGCTGCTGTTCCCACCGTTGCTCACGTTTTCCTTGCTGTTTTCCCTCGTGGGGTCACTGCCTTTATCCTCCACCCTCTGCTTGAGTTTGAGGGAAGAATCTCTCCGTGACAGAAGGGGCTGGTAGCCAGCAAAGACTCCTCCACTCACATTTGTTCGCTTGTCTGGGGGTGTAGAGAAAGAGAGAATTGTTTACCTGGGACCCAAACTGACTGTTCAGCTGAGAAAAAGGTTTGTGGAGTTCCTCCTTGCAGGAGGCATTGCGGTATCTTCTCTGAGAGTCCTTCCAGCCACCAGATGCCCCCAAAAAAGGGAAGATGAGTGTGGGTCTGGGCTCACCCCAGCATGGCTGCACTCAGGAGGTCCAGGGAAGGGTGGTCAGCTGGGTCAGCTGGTCTCCTACCTCCTGGCCCGATGGGGTGCATCAGTCGGTTCATCTGGACGTTCCAGTGCTTGACGTTGGTGCTGGCCTGTCGCAGCTTCCGCTGGGCCACCTGGCAGGGATGGAGGAAAGGGGTGAGCTGGTGCCCCACTGCCCCTGATCTGAGACCGTGGGCATGTAGCAGATGGGCAGCAAAGGGACAGTAGAACCACTAGCAGCACCAAGGAGTGTTGCAAGCTTCTGCTGCTTCTTGCTCATTCTCCCTCATTCTCCCTCATTCTCTTTCTCTCTCATTCTCTCTCATGCTGGCTTCTTGCCTGTTCTCTGGTGCCACTTCTTATACCCTTGATGCTACACCTGTTTCACCTGTGTGCCCTTTTGTGATTGGTCAGTACACCTCAGCATTCCCTGTCTCATCACCTTCAATACTAGACACCTGTCTGACACAGCTGTAGACTCCCAATTACCACAAACTGTGTGCCTACAACATGGGCACAGGTTTCCCTTCCCTGAGTAAGCCTGGATTGGAGACCCAGTTCACCCTCCTCTAGATCTGCTCCCCCTCCAGCCCTCCCCGCTTCACACACTCCCACTGTCAACATCACTTTGGACAGCAGCGCTTTGTCCCCAGGACAGGACACGCTTGTCCTGTCTCAGCCACTGCATCACACTGTGCCTGCACATGGCACAGCAAAGAAACCCCCACGGCAGTTCCAGCTTGCTCCTGCCCAGTATGGAGGTGACTCTGGGAGGGCTGGAAAGTCCCCTGGGTTCACCATGTGAAGACGTGGCACAGACGTGATGCTCACCATGACGTCTTGGTCCACCCGCTGCCTGTTCACTCTCACTTCTTCCAGCTGCTTCTGCGCCTCTTCCAGGCACTTGTTCTTGTTCTCCATCTCCTGCTTGAGGACTTGCTTCTCCCTCTGAGTTTTGATGATATATTCTTCTTGCTCCTCCTTCAGCTTCATCAACTGTTTCAGCTTCTCCTCTTCCTCAGCCAGTAGCCTGACAATGAAGAGCAAGAGGTGAGGATGTCCTCCTGCCACTTTTTCCACCAGCTTTCCCTGTCCCAGCCTGCATACTGGGAAGTCACCAGCACACCCCAGTACCCGGGAGCACTGAGCTGCCCTGGGAGCACATGCCCATGCCCAGCTGCTGCCCTGGGAGCAGGGCTGCCCAAGGAGGGGGAGGGATGCCCTAGTCCCACCTGGCCTGTGCATATCTCACAGCCTCCTCGTCCTGCCGCGCTTTCACCTCCTGCTGCAGGGCCTCCTGGAGCCTCTCCTGCATGTCCTCCAGCTCCAGGATGCGCTTGCGCTGCTGCTCTGCCTCTGCCTCCTTCAGGACCATCTCTGCCTGCATGGAGGCACGAGCCTGCGGCGGGGACAAGAGCCATCAGTTGGCCAGGCCACCACCAGTGTCCCCAGAACCCACTTAGGCCCACTGTGTGGAGCCAGCCAGAGCAGGGGTAACCCATGGTGACAGGTCCAAAGCAAAGCTGTTTTCCTGCTCAGGAGACAGGCTGTGTCATTTGGAGCCAGTGCTGGCTGTGAGGTCAGAAATGGGCTCCTTGTCCAGCTTGGCACCAGCATTTGCTTCTTATTGTCCCCCAGCTAAAGCCCCTCGAGGCAAGTTGTCCTCATCTCCTGTTCAAAGGGATCTCAGGCACAACAGAACCCAGAGAGGTGATGGGTGGTGGCAGCAGCACTGGACATCTAAACCCCTGGGCCGCCCCGGGCAAGGGAAGGAGAAGGAAGCACCCACCCCATGAGCACCACAGCCCATGTGGGATGCACCCACCTGCTCAGCCTCCCGCAGCTGGATCTCCAGGGTCCTCTGCATCTCCTCATGCTGCTGCCTCCGCCGCTGCTCCTCCTCCTGCAGCAGGATCTCTGCCTGCCTCTGGGCCTCCTTGAGCAGCTCCAGCTCCTGCAGCTTCCTCTCCTTTTCCTCCTGCAGCTGCCTGAGCCGTTGTGTCTCCTCCTCCTTGGCCGCCTTGCGCTGCTCCCGCTGCTCCCGCTGCTCCCGTCGCTTCTGCTTCAGGTCCTTGTGCAGGGACTTCTTTCCCTCCGCCTGCAGCCGGATGGCTGTCTGGATGGCTGGACAGGGAGGGCACGGTCAGTGGGGACATGCAGGGGGCATGGGGAAGCTGGGGAAGGGGCGTGGGGTGGGCACGGACCGAGTGTCCACTCCTGGCGCTGCCGAGTGTCGGAGGCGCTCATCTCGTAGGTGCGGGACGAGGTCTTCACACAGAACATGCATCTCTTCCCGTCCCTGTCTGGCAACACCTGCAGGGGGAGGACACAGCACAGCGTTACCCCCGGTACCCCACCTTATCCCCCCGTCTTCAGCCACAGGACTGGCTCTCCCATGCTCATGCATGTGAAATTGTGTGTTCTTGGGTCACCCTTCCATGGGTCTGAAGGGTCTGCTGTCCCCAAGCTGAGCGTGGCCTGGGCTGTACCTCCACGCAGCAGTGCTTGTCCAACGTGATGCTCCCCTTCTTCTCCTTCCGTTCCTCGCTCATGTAGTAGGACAGGGCACTGGGCTTCAGCATGAACCACCTCTCTGACCAGTTCCTCCTCAGCTGGCCCTTTTTCCAAAGGTAGCCCTGTGCCCCAGAGACACAGAAATCAAAACAGGGTGGGAGCAGGATGGAACTTGTGCCCCGGAATATGTGGGCTCCTTGCCTGTTTGAGCACATCCTCGATGACCTCCTGGTACACTTCCTCCACAGCCATGCTGATGGCCTCCTGCTCCATGCCTCTCAGGAACCGCCCCGAGTTCACCATGTCCAGGAACTGCCAGACTGTGAGCCCGCCCTGCCCCTGCGGCTCCTGGGCCAGGTAATCATCCAGCTCACAGGAGTTCAGCTCCACGTTCATGGCTGTGCAGATCTTCTTCAGCAGATACTCCACCTGTGGGGAGGGGGACACTCAGTGACAGGAAGAAGCCAGAGCTGTCCCCACCCCATCGACCCATTTTGGAGAGCCCAAGGCCACATCTCTTTCCAGCCTGGAGATGCAGGACCTTGATCCCAGAGGGATCACCCTTTGTGATGGTTGAGGCATTCCAGGCAGCAGGCTAGCTCAGGAGACTGGAACTGGGTTAGAGTTTGACCTCTACTGGGAGCTTTTTCCTTTTAACCCCAAGGCTGGGTTGTTTTGGCTGGTTTGTCTGCAGAGTAAGAAAACTCTGTAGCAGTCAAGAGCCTGAGGGAGTACAGGCCAGCACTGAACCCCATTCAGGACTGATGTCACAGCCACAGTGAGCTCAGCACCACTGCTTTCCAAAAATCACTGGGGAGGAGCAGGGGGACAGGTCTCTATGGACATGAGCATCATTTTAAAACTGCAAATAAAAAGAGTCAAGGCAGTTGACATGGTGTGGGGAAGAGTTATTCCAGCTCAAGTTTTGCTGCCAGCTCTTCTCTGCCCACAATCTGGGGACCGAGACCAGTGGGTGACTGCAGGGAGCCACGCAGGAAGGTGACACACAGCAGGATCCCCGCACCCAGCTGGATTTTTTTTGTCATTTAATTATGAGAAGGGCAAGAATTGAATGCAGTTGCTCAGGATGATTCAGTTTTTCATGGTCTGGGGAACAGGAAACACCTCTCCCAGGGCACAGGAAGTGCGGTCGCCCTCCTACGTCTGCGCAGCATGGTGCTTCTTGCCTTTTTTCTCCTCTTTTTTTTTTTTTTTTAATTTTGATGTTTCTGCTGATCTCAGGAGGTTGAAGGGGTGGAAAGCAACAGCAGCCATTTGCCCAGCCAAGTTCCTTCTGCTGAGGCCACTCTTGGCTTCTGCACGTGTGCATTCTCCCCAGATCTGCCCACCTTCTCATGGGTGTTTGATCTGACCCCAGAGAAAGGGAGAACCTTCCCCCCTAAATGCTGTGGAATTCGGAGATTACTGCTAGAGGCTTTTCTCTGGCTGGCACCTCAACCTTAACATTCTTCATGCTGGGCAGGGGCTGAGCACTGGGTGGCAGTGGCAGAGGACAGCCAGGTCTGCTCTGCCACTGCCCTCTAGGCAGGAGAGGCTGGAGCACTTTGGAGCGGTCTCCCCTCTAAAGTCCCCCTTTTCTCCCTGGGGAGTGGGGGTGCCTGTGGGCACAGCGGGGGTGTCCAGGGCAGACAGCCCCCTTGTCCCACCCCCAGCCTCCTCTCTCTCATCCGCTGGAACACCACATCTTGCAGGATGCTGTGGGACATGCCAGGAAGCGGTAGTGGGATGTGTCACCCACAAATGGGGCTCTGCCAGCACATGGAGCCCTGGGAGGACAGGCATGGGGGCAGAGGCAGGCCCTACCTCATCTGGCACCATGATGAGAGGGTATTTGTCTTCAGACAGAAAGTTGAAGAGACACCAGAGCTTGAAAGCATCCTGGTGGGATACAACACTATTCCCATTCCGGTCAGGTTTGTAGTTCTTCTTCGCTGTCAGGGTCCAGCAGAGCTCATCAAAGTTTTCTTTGACAAAAGCACCTTCCTCCACCTGCAGGCAGGAGTCAGGGGGTGAGTGGGGAGCTGAAGAGCTACGGAGGGGAGTTTTAGGGGAGGAAGTTCTGGAGGGAAGAAACCCTCACTCCTAAAATCTGTCCATGTGGTGATTGGCAGCACCAGCAGGAACCCTGGGGTGCAGCACAGGCAGGATGATGTGGAGCTCTCCAAGCTCACCTCCACAGTGCCTCCATGATTTGGGATTTCTTGTTATCCCATTCCACCACAAAGAGGAACTGAGAAGTGAAGGGGAGTGCTGGCCTGAGGGCAGCCAGCAGGAATGGTGCCTCCACCAGCCTCATCCCTGCTGCTGTTCTTTAAGTTCTTTAATTGTATCCTGGCATTGTGAACTGCCCCAGGCAGCACATTTGGTAAAGAAGGGTCAACTGTGATGGGGTTCAGAGGAGCTCTATCCCTGGGGGCTCTATCCCAGCTGTGTGAGCACAGGAGCAAACTGTGGCCTGTAGCAGCAAAGCTGGAGGAAAACCTTTGGATGGCAAAAGCTAAAAGCTTCTCTTACCAGGAAAACCCACTTCCCCCTTTTCAGCCTGCCTCTGGGATTCTATTAGCCATGGTGAAACCAGAAGAGGTGGGTTTAAAGATCACATCCTAAAGAAGGCTGGCAACTGGAAGGATTTTGGCCACTCTGTGATGAGGGGATTGGGCTGGGCTGACCTTGGGCAGCTCCTGCTCTGGGCTGAGGGAGCTGGGGAAGGCTTTGCCCTTGCTTGCTGCAGACCAGATCCCTGCAGCCAAGATCAGCATTGCTGGACCAGGCTGGGCAGCTGCTGACCAGCTCTGGCAAAGCAAAGATGGGCACAGGGATGGGGACTGGCACAGGGACTGGCACAGGGACAAGAACACCAGGAGAACCAAGGGTTACTGCACCCAGCTCCGGCCCCTTTCTGTGAGCACACAGTGGAAGAAAGCTGTCAGTCATTCTTCCTTTCCTCACGTGCCTGGAAGAAACAGCACCCACAGACCAATCTCTGGCTGTGCCAGACAAAGGTGTCTTTGAACTGCAGAAGAAAAGGGGGAAAGTCTCTGCCCACCCCAGCTCTGCTCCTGCTTGCACCTCATCCTCCTCCCTCTCCTCCTTGCCAAATGAGGTCACACCTCAAATTTGAGCATGGCTGGAAAGGATAAAAGGAGCTGATTTCTCTCTCTGAGCCCTTCAGGAAATGTGGGCAGAGATGCTGCTCCATCCAGAGCTGTGACGTAAAGGGATGACTTCATCCTTGCCAGGGAGACACTGAGTATTAGACATTTCCCACTCATTTTGGCATTCACCTGAGCAGTCCCCATCTCTCTGCACCCTCTTTCCACCCACCAAGGTGTGTGATTTCCAAGAGCTAAGGGGAACTCCCAGGAACCTCAATGTCCTCACGTGAGGAATAGCAGGTCTGGGGGATGACCAAGGAACTCACCTTGTCCAGGATGTACTTGTTGAGGTAGGGCATGTAGCCCTGGCTGGACACTGGCCCGTCATCGTCATCGCGGAAATGCTCCTCCAGTGCCACGGGGTCGTGGGGGATGCACAGCACCGTGTACAGGTTGTGAGACAGCACCTGGCCAAGCACAAGGGGTGGTGAGATATTGTTGTGGTCCGTGCGTTAACAAAGGACTCATGACAATAACATCAGAAATAAATATGATTTATTAACATGACTCCATAATTTAAAGGATTTGGGCTATTATCTGCCCAGCCCGGAGCATCCCAAGCTCCTGCTTCCAGCCCTGTCCAAGGAATGCCAGAATAGCTTACACAATCAGAGATAACAACTTTTCACCTCATAGGTTGAAAGGAAGAAAACCTCTATCTCCCATATCAGGAGACAGGTAGAGAAATCCAAATGTCCTTGAACACAGATCAGATATTTGTTATAGAAATTTGTACAGAGTAAAAGACGGTAAAAAGATGCTTTCCCATGGGAAGAATTTTCTGCAGGCCTGCATGCAGAGAAACTTATAATATGTTCATGCAACAGTGAGAAGGTGAACAAGCCCTGCCCCAGCACATCCCCAAGGTGCCACCCCCTCACTCACCCCTCTGGGGACTGTGCCCTGCATGGCATCACCTTCTGGTAGTCACAGCACCAAGTCAAGGTTTGGGTTTGGCATAATTTCCAAAAACCTTAGAGAATCATTTAGAAACAGGCAAAAATCGAGGATTTTCCCACATTAGTTTCTTTTCTTGGCACATGAGGAACTTCTTTCTTGAAAGGGCTGTTTCAAACCTCTCAGAGCAAACAGGACTCACTCTGATCTAGAAAAGCTGATGAGCCACCCCAAGCTATGCATTTGGCACAACCATGGCCCAGCCTGGCAGCAGCCACTGTCTGCTGGGGGCACAGAAAGATGGAAACATGAAAATAGGAAAGACTGCTGAGAAACTAAGCAAAAGTTTTGTCTGGAATGGAAGCAGACAGTGGAGATCTGGAGACACACCATCTCCAGAAATAGTCAGCAAGGCTCACCAACAGCCCACTTTGTTCCAATCCTCCCAAATACAGCATGTTTACAAGCTCACGGATTTTCCATGTGCTGGGAAGCCTGGAGCAAGACTGCCCATGAGCACCACCAGCATCTCCAGCTTGTGATGCTGGACAGGTGGTGCTCTCCTTGCCTTTACATCCCGGAAGCAGGAGATGGTTAAACGAGTGTCCCAGACTGACACCTCCCCACTGCACCAGGATCTGCCGATGCAGCTTGCCAAGGGTTCAAGAGAGGGGCTGGAGGAGATGGAACAGCATCCCTACTCCTCTGTGCAGGGCTGCAAATTTCCTCCCAGCAGCAGGGGAGCTGCCCGAGGCCATGATGGCTGCTGCAGCTGGAGACAGTTCTTGCTCGACCAGATTTTCGTTCTCTTTTCCACCCTCTGGACCAATGGGATCAGCAGGACTCCACCCTGTGCTCACACAACAGGGCTGTAGCCCTGAGCACTGCTGCTATGGCTGAGCCTTTTGGGGCTCAGTGCAGCCCCAGGGTCCACACAGTGGTGGAAAGGTCTGGGAATATCATGGACATCCTCCAGGATGGTAACAAGTCCATCAGGATGGATTCAAAGTTTGGGAATTGTATCCCATTCTGTGTTTCCAACGTGGGCCCTCATCTCCATCCTTCACCCCTCCTCCCAGAGCACCCCTAAAAAGCCCTGTGAGGTCTCACTTGTGACCCTGGCCGTGGGGGACACCCTGAGCCCCTCCATCCATCCTGGCACCTTGTGACCCAAAGCCCCTCCTCTTGCAGGGCTGTCACTGACAAAGGGCAGGAAAGGCCTGGCCTGCCCAGTGGCGGGGTGACTGGAGATAGGAGAGGTGAGAAACCCTTGCAGGCTCTGAAACAGTGACAGGAGGAGAATAACAGCAGGGGAAAGAGATGCTACGAAAGCAGTTTGCTGGTACAACCTTTCCGCTGTGGCATGCAGGGGATGGCCGGGGGGCAGGGGTCTGCCTGACTCCTCCTAGTGCCCTGGATTCCTCTGAGCAGCAGCCTTGTTTCTGCTCTCCACCCTGTCCCACCGCTGTCACACCCATCACCCATGAGCAGAGGTGCCCAAAAGCACCAGGGCACCGCTTGGTATTTCCAGCCACGCATGGCCACACTGAGGGACCACACCCCATCCCGCATTCACAGCCCTTCCAGCCCGGCCAGGGAGGGGGCTGCAGTGGCACCGAGGGCACAAATGCTTCCCACGAGCAGGGCTGGTGGCGTGCCTGTGCTGGGAGCAAACCTCCCCGACCTCGCTGGGCGCGCAGCACCCGACCGCAAGCTGTCCTTCCTTCCTGTGCACACACACACCTCAACTCGCAGCATCTGCACACGCCTGCCTGCGCACAAGTGCCCCTGCGAGGAGCCCAACAGCTTCCCACAGCTGTGTCTTCATGCTGGGAAGCCTGACACCATCACAGCAGCTCCCTGGAGCTCCCGCTCTGCCAGGACCTCCCACCCAGCTCTGGGGCTGGTTCCGTCCTCTAGGTGCAAACCCCGGGTCTTGAACAGACCCTTCGTTCAAGACCCTTCGTGCAGCAGCACGCCCGGGTGAGGGAGCAGAGCATAGCCCGGCTCAGGGCTCAGCAGCCCTGGAGGAGTTTGGAGAGGGCTCGGTGGCTTTAACACTTTATTGCTCAGAGCAGCGAGATCCCGGATTCCTTCCTCTGGCCTGTGTAGGCTGGGGCAAACTCGAGTGTTTTTGGGGGTGGAAACAAGCTCTCCCTGGCCTGGAGACAGTGGGAAAATCATCCAGAGCTGAGCTTTGCTGTTCAATGGCCTGCTGCCAACGCACCTCATCGCTGAAGGGGTGTGGGAGAACATCCCTTCCCCTGTGAAGTGTCCCCCTGGGTAAAGGCACTTTGGAGGTGCCATCCCCAGCACCATCACAGCCCCTACACCACTGTTTGCAGACCCTGCACCAACTGTCTATGAAACTGCCATTAAAATCAGAGTCTCTAGGGCCTCAGCATTGTCACTGGTGATAAAGATCTCTCAAGACAAGCACTGCTGGTGCTTTTGGGTCTATCCCATGTCTGGGCTAGGCTCTGGACCCAGAGCAGTGGTGCAGGGGATGCTGTGAAGGGAGCACAGCAGCCCCTCTCAGGGATTAGCAAACCGAATTAAGCTCTGGCCTACTTTAGGATTTTCCTTAATTCCTTCAGCTATTTGTACAGTTTTAGCAGGTGAGCGTGGCTCGCAGGGCACATGGCACAAGTTCTGGGGGGCAGCCGAAGGCTCTCAGCCACAAAGGCTGAGCAGGAAGAATCTGCCTCCCGCTGCTTCTCCTCCAGATCCCTGCAAACAGAACTCTTAATTCTGGGGCAAAACACAACCCCCTCCCAAAGTCCAGCACCTTTCCTGCAGTCTGTCCTGGGGGAGTCCTATAAAATAGAGGGAATAGAGGAAAAGGGGATCTTTTTGCAGTGGTTCAAAACTGGTCTCGCAGACTGGCAGCAGCTGCCAAGTCCTGACGCAATACCTCCCTGTGCTCAGCATGTTCCTGCTCAGGTCTCTCACCTCAGACCCTGGTACCAACCAGCATTTCCAACCCCAGTGCCAACCTAAGAACCAAAACGGGTGAAAAAAACACATTCCCGCCGTATGCAAAAGTTTAAAAAATCAATTATTCTCTGAGCCAAGGGACTCCCCCGTGGGTTCCAGCAACCCTGGCCTGGGGGCAGACAAAAAGGTTTTTAAAGCTATGATGGGTTTGATGAAGGGCTGAAGGCATGAGCCCTCTTAAAGCTGCTAAGAATGGGGAGAGGGGAAAAGAAGAGAGTTTTTAAAAGTGCTGTGTTCTTTCTGGCCACAACACTGAGGAGTTATTGTTAAAAAAACAACCTGTCCCTACCTCCCGACCCACTGGCTCAGCAAGGAGAAACACAGGTGCTCCGGCAAGCAAGAAAATGTAAACAGAGTTTGGGCTCTTAGCTGGCCATAAAAAGCACAAGAAACTGATAACTAAAATTTAGATTTCTTACCATTTTCACCTAGAAAATACATTTGAGCATGAATTCCTCCTCACCCATTTTTTTTAAAGAGAGATGCCACAGAGCCTGAGAACTTCACCAGAACCAGCGTGGAGGCAACAAGAAGATCTTATTGATCTTAATATTTAACAGTTTCTCCGTGGAAGCCCGGGGGGGATGCAAAGCAGCCCCGGACTTGTTCCGCCCTCGCTGCCCACCCTCCACCCGTGCGCCGGGGCCGCCCGGGCTCCCCGGGGACTCACTTTGAGCTGGGATTTGGACACCTTGCCGCTCTTCTCCACGTCCAGGGCGGTGAAGGCGTACCAGATGGACTTGAGCAGCTCGGCTCGCAGGTCCATGGCTGGCGGCGGCGGCGGCGGCTCTGCCGAGCCCGCGGATCCGGTTCCTGGAGCCGCCCGGGCGGGCGGGACGCGGGGCGGGAGCGCCGCCTGCCCGGGGCGCCCCGGGAACCCCCCGGGCCCCATCGCCGCTCCCCGCAGGGCCGGGGCTCACCGACACTCTGCTGAGCTCGGCCCAGAGATCAAAAGGTCCGTCGTAATTTGCGTTTTGGGGAGAGAAATCGCCGCCCTGGCTGAAGCAGCAGCTTCCCCTCGCAGCGGGAGCGCTGCCTTTGGAAGGGATCGGTCTCACCAGGCGAGCGGAGACTCAGCCTGTGGCATCCTCTCGGGTTGTGCCCGTCCCGTGCCCGGGGAAATATTTTTCTCTACAAACTCCTCTGGGATGTCCAAAAAATGACCCACGCGACTGCTGGGAGCCTGTGCCAGGCTCAGGTTTACAGCTGGGCTTGAGGATCTCGAATCCACCCAGCACCCGGGGCAGTGAAGGGACTGAAGGCGCCTGTGGGGGCAGGACACCAGCCCGGGTCTCTCTCCCCAGCTCAGGGGAGGATGTAGCACGTGTTCACAGACATAATTCCTTAAATCTAGGCTTGTGGGGGTCCCTGGAAAAGCCAAGGCCTGATGTGAGATTTCAAGCACACGTCTTAGCCCCTCCAAGCCACACGCTGAGGGGTCAGAGGGTACAGCTCACCCTGCTCCCAGCCCTCCTCTGGGACAGCTGCTGCTTTGGCAGGACATGTTTGGTCAATTCCACAAATCTCCTCAATGTCCTTAATTCTTACAGCTGCTGAACACCACCATCCACCCTCCCCTCCCAGCTTCCACCAAAGAGAAGAGGGGTCCTTTTAAAAACCAAATTTTAAATCTGTTTTTATTTCAACTCAGCATTTACATCTAGGTCTAGCTCAGCTCCTGGCAAGTGCTGGCTGCTCTGCTCCACAGCCAAGGAATCTGCCATGGAAGCCTTGCTTGAGAAGGAAGTGTGACAAAGAGATGAGAGAGCTGCTGTTGGAGCCATCCCAGTGCTGGCTCCAATGGCAGGAACTGGTCACCCTCCATACTGAGCTCAGGACAGCCTGGGCTTGCTCTGATGGCCTTTATTGCTTCTGTGCTTGTGCTGCCCACTTGCCCCTGAGCTGGAGGAGTGGGCAAGAAAGGGGAGCTGTTGGACCATCCCTAGAGGGAGAAGGCAGGAAATGCCCCTCAAAAGAGGGCTGCTGCTCAGAGCCCAGGAGCAGGCAGCAGCCCAGTGTATGTGCCCTCCCTCCCTGGAGGGAAGAGCCCTTCAGACGGGGTCACCCAGAAGCCCTGTGCTGCCCCATCAGTGTCCCAGCTGGCACAGGGAACACGCTGGCACTGGCTCAGACACTGTCCCTGCCCTGTGTCCCACCTGCAGCACCTGCCACGCCTGCACATGGCAGGCTGGGGCTGCCACTGCCCCTGCCCCGGCTGCTCCACTGGCCTCAGCTCCCCTTCTCAGGCAGGGCTGTGTCAGGTGCCACTGGCTCGTAGTGGATGACTGCTGTGGCCATGCTGAGGGCTTCCTCCAGGCTCTGCTGCTCTTCCAGCTGGGGGAGGGAAGGGTGAGAGAGAGAGAGAGTGAGTGCTGAACCCCCAAAAGGCAGCTCAGGGAGGCTCCCAGTAGGACAGGTGGGTGACACAGGTGGGTGACACAGGTGTGAAGCAGAAGCACAGACCAGGGCTGTGATGCAGAAAGGCTGTTGTAAAGGAGCATTCTGCAATCCCAGCAGGATGTCCCTGCTGCCCTCTGCACACAGGGCCTCTGGGAATTAAGGAGCTAGCCCCCTGGGCAAGCAGCGATGCAGCAGGGCCAGAGGGCAAGTGCTGCAGGCAGAGGGTGGCCAGGGAGTGTAGGGGATGGTGGCAAGAGCCATGTGGTACCTGCACAGCAATGTGGGTGCCATGGGAGGTGGCCAGCAATGCCACCTGCTGATGACAGAGAGGGGCGATGTCTGACTCCTCTGACACCACTGCCCCAGAAGCGACTATGGTCACCTGGGAAAAGTTCAGTTCATCATGTTTTAAAAGAAAACGCACATCATGTTTTAAAAGAAAATGCAGCTCTTTTCTAGCAGAGGAAGCAGGGACAGTCCCAGCTTTGTCTATACCTCCTGTGCCTCGGTGCCATCAGTGCTGGCCACAGTCATGGTCCCAGTGTCACCACCTGCCAGCTCTCCCTCAGGCACGGCCAGGACCCTGCTCTGTGTCACCACGCCAATGGCACTGCCCAGGGCCTGCAGCTCCTCCTGAGACAGACTGACCTGGGGATGACAGCAGATGCTCAGGGAGTCTTAGGCAACTCCTGAGTTTAGCAATGCATAGGTCCGGGCAAGGAGGAAACAGTCTCTCTGCAAGACTCAAGGCACAGACAACTCCAAGGACTTTGCCCAGCACCATGGATAAAACTGATAACAGAGAACTCAGAGCTTGGGTCTTCAGCCCACTTCCTTCTACCACATCTCCCCATTCAGCTTTTTGTCTCAAGCATGGATGGGGACAGCTTTGTGCATTGCAGCAGCAGGAGCATCTCAGGCTAAGAGGAAACAGGTCACTGGTGGCAGCTGTTTCCTTTGCCCCGTGCCACAGAAGGAAGTTTTTTCCAGTCAGCACAGGGGCAGCTGGTGGAGGGAAGTACAAGAAAAGCACTGCTGTATACAAGTGGTGACCAAACATCTCCAAATCCAGCCTGGGTCAGCAGAGCTGGGGAGCTACAGGGAGCCAGGGGCTGCCAGTCACCACACAAACACCCAGAAACCCCATCAGCAAGGGGGGGAACCAGGACCAGAGACCCCCCCCAGACCAACAGTGTAGGAGGGAGCCCTCAGGGCAGGAAGAGCCCAGGAAGCTCCAGGATCTGAAAAAATGCTGGAAAAAGGCCCTGCAAAGAGCAGCATGGCTGAGTAGAGGAAGAATCTCACTTCAGATAATAACTGCTGTCCCTGACATGCTGGAGGCTGTCTGTGTCCACACCTGCTCTGTCCCATCCTGAGAGATAAGCGAGATTTGTGTAGGCACAGCATCTTCCTCTTCATCTTCCTCCACCTCTGACAGGAAGGCAATATGCTGACTCTTCAGTGGAGAGCCTCTGTCAGCAGCTGCAGCAGCTGGATCAGAGAAGGGGAAGAGCAGCATTATCAGAGTGTGAAAGCACATGCCTGGCCTCTGGACCTGCCTGTGGCCTCAAGGACCAGCACAAAAGAGCACAAGACCACGATGACAGCAGCCCAGTGATGGCCTGGGAAGAAGGGCCTCTACCTCTCCCTGTACCACAGAATGGGCAGGGGCCTGTTCCCAACCTGTGACTTACAGCAAGGACCTTCCAACACATCTGGTTTTGATGGGGAAGCAGGAGTCCACGGCACATACTTGACCGAGAGGGGCGTGGCCGCTGTCGCTGTCATCTCCCTCCCCTTTGCCACACCTTGGTGGGGGAGTGGCTACTCACCGTGCAGCTGCTGCTGCTCGTAGAGGGCCTGCTCCCTCTCCTCGGTGGCCTCCAGGTCGCCGTGGCTGCTGCGCTTGTGCATGGCCAGCGTGGAGGTCTGGCGGTAGGTCTTGCCACAGCTGCTGCACGTGTAGGGCTTGCAGTGCGTGTGCACCACGTGGTGCTTGTACAGGCTGGAGTACTCCGTGAAGCGCTTCCCACAGCCCGGCACCGTGCACAGGTATGGCTTCTCTCCTGTAGGGCAGAGGCCACAGAGCTGAGCTTCACCCTGCTCATGCTCTGGGGAGGGATTCCCCACCAGAGCAAATAGCTGGAGACACACTGCTGGAACAATAATCAATCCAATGAAGCAATTCCCACTGTTTCCTCCAACTCTCTGGCCAACCCCAGATCCACCTCAGCCTGGAAATGCCCATTCCAGCCCCATCAATCTCCCTGCTGCTGGCTTGTTGCATGAACATATTATAAGTTTCTCTGCATGCAGGCCTGCAGAAAATTCTTCCTATGGGAAAGCATCTTTTACTGTCTTTTACTCTGTAGAAGTTTCTATAAACAAAATCTCTGAGTTGTGTTTCAAGGACATTTGGATTTCTCTGCCTGTCTCCTGATATGGGAGATGGGGGTTTTCTTTCTTTCTACCTATGAGGTAAAAAGTTGTTATCTCTGATTGTGTAAGCTATTCTGGCATTCCTTGGACGGAGCTTGAGGCAGGAGCTTGGGATGCTCCGGGCTGGGCAGATAATAGCCCAAATCCTTTGTATTATGGAGTCACGTTAATAAATTATATTTAGCCTTCTGATATTATTGTCAAGAGTCCTTTGTCAATGCACAGACCACGGCAAAACTGGCTCCCTCCTACCTGTGTGGATTCTCATGTGGTTCTTGTAGTTGGTGGCGCTGGTGAAGCCCCTGCCACAGCCAGGCTCTGCACACATGTAGGGCCGCTCGCCCGTGTGCGTCCGGACGTGAACCTTGCGGATGTTGGACGTGGTAAAGGAGCGGCCACAGCCCACGAAGGGGCACTTGAAGGGACGCTCACCTGCACAGACAGAGCCATGTGGGTGACACCTGCCACCACACAGCCACCTGGAGTGCCCTGGAGAGCCTTTCACTGGGTTGTCCCCTGTGCAGTTCTTCCCCCATGCTGCTCACCTGTGTGCGTGCGGATGTGTTTCTGCAGATCCCCGGAGGTTTTGAAGGCTTTGCTGCACATGTCTTCTGGACACTTGTAGGGTTTTTCACCTGTGTGTGTTCTCACGTGGCTCTTCAGACCATACCCTGTCCAGGACAGAGACCACAACTAATTTTGTAATGAGAAGGAAGCACCACAGCAAGCTGAATACCATCCCTCAGCCCATGTACTTGAGTGTCTGTGTTGTGTCTGCAAAGCTTGGAAGGGAAGAAATAACCAACCCCAACACCACTTCCAACCTTGCTTCCACCATTATCTGCCCACTATGAAGTCCCAGCAGGCTCCCATGCTGTGATTCCCTTGCTTTATATGCTTTGGATATTGTGCTCTACTGCACCAGAGTTAGGACTGAAGCTCAGCAGGGGCTGGGTTGGACAGAAAATGAAATCTGCTCAAAACAGAAACTGTTACCTGTAGCAAATGCTTTCCCACAGCTTGGGAAGTCACATGTGTACGGCCGGTCACCTGTGTGAGCACGTTCATGCACCTGGAAAAGAAAGAACAGGTCCCTAAAATGAGGTCCAAGGCAAGGAAGAAAGAAAACTCTGGAAAAATGTTGGTGGAGAGAATTTGAAGTTCCCTGTTGGATTTCACCTTGGCCAATTGACACATCTGGGTCTCTTGGGGAGCTCAGCACGTAACTCAGCTGCACACAGCAGAGCATTCTGCTCTGGCAGTGTAACCTGGGGCTGGTGTGCCCTGCCATGTCACCTGCTTTACCTTGAGGTGGTGGGCAGTGGTGTAGAGGCGGCCACAGCCTTTGTACCCACAGCGGAAAGCTCTGCTGCCGACCTGCTGCCCCTTCCTGTGCTTCTGCACCTCCTCCTCCTGCAAATCCTGCTGGGACAAGTACTGGAATCAATCCACCAAACCACCACAGCTTCACCAAGCCCACACAAATATTTCCCTCCTTGCCATATGTATGCACTCCTGCAGTTATCCTCCAAAAACATGTTCTTACAAACCAGCTTGTACCCACATGGTGAAGCTCAGGTGACAGGGCTCTAGGAACCTGCATTTCCCCCTCCCACCTCCCAGCTCACTGGGGGTTCTCAGACACGAAACTGCCTTTCTCAGCTCATTTGAAATATGTGCAGTTAGTATTTGCTAACTCAGCAGAGAAGCCACAATGTTTTTATAATTACTGGCAAAGAGGAGTTGGGCCTAGATCCAGTCACTGAACAATTCAGACCTGGTCAGGGACATTGCTGGAGTCTTCACTCTTCATCTGGCAGGTGTCTGTCACTCCCTCCTCTTCCTCATCACACCCCTGTGGGTGAAGAAGCACAGGCACTGTTTGTGCCCCCCTGCACAGCGTGGAGCAGGAAAGCAGTGACAGCCACAGTGCCACCCCACCCTTCCCCAGAGAGCAGGGGCTGGGCCTGCCACAGCAGGAAGGTCTGTGCCCAGCTCAGCACTGCCAGCACACTCCTGGCAGCCCCTGCTCCACAGCACGATGGAGATGGGAGAAAAAGGCAGTACCTGGGATACTGAGGTGGGACTGCAGTGACAGCACATCAGGATCTGAAGCTGTTTTGGTTTTGAGGCCTTCGTCACCATGGGGACAGTGGCCATGGCTTAGCCACCACTGAGACACCAAAGGCTGTACCACAGCAGCTCTCCTCCCTTCCCAAACCTGAGCCTGCAGCAGGTTAAGGGTGGCAGGCCCAGCACTCCACGGGACCAAACAGCCCCGTTCTGTGTCCCCAGCTGCCAGGCACCCCCCAGCAGTGGCACTCACACTGGAGCCCTGTCCAGCTGCTCCTCTCAAAGCTGATGCTGCTGACAGACAGATGCACTCAAGCACTGCTGAAGGGAGGGCACAAACTCAGGCCAAGAGATGCTGTGCCCTCACCTTCCTGCCATACTGCTGCAATGCATTAATGGTGTCCTCATCAAAGCCATCCTCTTCCTCCTCCCCAGCCAACTCCTCGAGCCCAGTTTCTGTCTGCACTTCCAGGATGGTGCTGGCAGGTGCCATGATGACAGGACGGTGGATGTAGGCAGTGGAGCCATCCTCTAGCTGCACAGCCTGGAATGTGCCAGGCTCACAACTCTCTGCAAGAGGAAACGTTCAGGGAAAGAGCTGAAAAACATTCAGCTGAAAAACAGCTCAGTGTGATGCAGAAAAAAAGTGCTTCAGCTCCCCATCCTTGGAAATCTGAGGCATTTCAGCAGCTTCTCTCCAGCTGCCAGGGAAAGAGCAGGGAGTGCTTTACCTTTAGCTGTGCTGTGTATGAAGGCCATGCTGCCATCCTCCAGCACCACTGGCTGCCCATCTTCAAAAGCCACAGCCTCTAAAAGAAAAATACATCCACACACCTTCCTGGAGGACTCAGCATGGGGGATACTGTGGCAGTGGAGGCTGCCAGGCAGGAGAGGACACAGGGCTGCCTGCTTGCCCTGAAAGGCAACCACAGCTGTAGGTTTTAAGACACCATTTGAGCCTTTTCTGATGTGAATGATGAGGTTTTCAAGGCTTCATGCAAAGATTTGCCTCTTCCTTCACTCAAAGGAGTAATGCAGTGCCTCACCAGTTTCAAAACTGGTTTACATTTACAGATTACATCCCAGACATGAAGGATGGCTCTGGCACAGGGGTGTGTGAAGGAGAACACAAACATCTCATGGCAGGGGAAGCAGGGGTGAGGAGAACCCCTCTCACTGTGCATGTGAAGGCAGGGAAGAGGATGAAGGGGGGAAAGGGGCACGGCCAGCTATAAAACATCAATATCAAGCAGCCTTTGGAGAACAGAAGAGGGAAGTGGCATACAAGGAGCTTGGTAGCATCAAGGAAGGGCTGCCCAGAGTAACAGAGCTCTTTCTACCTGCCCTTTTGCATGTTAGCATAGCCAAGGATGATTCCTCCATGCCACTCTGGTGCCTGCCACATGAACTGGGTTCCCAACACCTCTCAGACTAATGTTTGCTAATTTCAGAGATGACATTGGCTGATGGGTCAATGACCAAGGTGGCATTGTTCCAAACAATCCCCACACGTCCCCCCGCACCAACACCTATTCCAGAAGTAATATATTATCTCACAGTTCAGAGGAAATTCCTGCCCAACTGCTCCCACATGATACAAGCTCTGTGTGTGCCATGTGGCTGGCACCAACCCAGCACACAGCTCACTGGACTTGTGGTGTGACAACAGGGAGAGCCACAGGTGAAATGACACTTAAACATTTGTCTCCACCAAATTCATCTTCTCTTCATGCTGCTGAAAACTTTGCAGGCGATGTCCTTGTTTACTCAGCCTCAAAACCGCAAGAAAGAAAACCCCAACAGAAACCCTATGCTCACATGGACTTTGGAGAGCTGGAACTGACAGAGGAGCCCAAATGCTGAGCACTGAGAGCTGCAGCCACATCTACAGTGTCCTTCCAAGCAGAAAGAGGGGAATGTGTGTTCCTCACCTTTCTGAACTGTCACCTGATGGATATAAGCTGTGGTTCCATCTTCAAGTTCAATGACTTGCCCTTCAATCAGCTTTTCACCTGGAACAGTTAAAACATGCCATCAGCTGCTGAGCCCAGTCTCTCTGTCCCACACACTTCCCAAAGACCCAAAAAAGGGAGAAATTGTCACTGCTAGGCTGTTGTGGATCAGCTTTACCCCACAGAGGCACTTCACTTCCCAAAAATGCTGGCATTGCCCTTGTCTGGATAGGACATATGACAAAGACCCTCAGGCATCACTTGTGGAGGAGCTGCCCCTCACAGCTCCTCGTGCCAAGGAGCAGAAAGACAGAGCATACAGAGAAAGCAATTACACTTGTGTTGGAAGAAAAAATCAACTGGGTGTGCTGAGTAGCATCAGCAAGTGCCTGGAGATTTATCTACTACTTTGGCAGAGGAGCAACTGTTAGGAAAAAATTACAGCACCTAAAGGGGCCTAAAGTGCTGCCAGTGTTGGGCTGTAGAGACTGAACTCTGCCAAAGCCTGACTCTGTGCAAACCTGTCATAATGACCTCGTTACCCAATGACTTGATGCAGAGAGGACATTGCTCCATCCCACTAAACATGGAGAATCCAGGCTGCTTTCACCTGGAGCATAAGGTTTGAGAGGGTGTCACACAACCTGGTGGTTCCAAGACAGCCCAGCTCTCCACATGTGTAATAAACCTGCAGTGAGTTTGCACAGAAACTAAAGCAGGAGAGCAACCCCCAGGACACGGAGCTGCACAACTCCTCCATCCTGTTCTGCAGGCTGGGAAACAGCGTGCTCCTCTTCCTGGGAGCAGTGGGCGGTGGAGAGAGGGGCACCTCACAAACACCAGAGTAAGGGCAGGTGTGGAATTTGGCACTTCTTTGAGTGACAAAAGCACTGCTGTGAACCAAACCCTGTGCACACCAGCGATGCAAAACCACCTACTCAGCCCAGGGGAGGTTCTGGTGCAGGAGCAGAGCCCTGCAGGCCACAGCAACCCTGCAAAGAACGTCGGAACAGCAGCTTTATTTTCTACAGCAACAGCTCTCCCATCTCCACAGCTTCATTTCCAAACCAGAGGCATGTTTGATTTGTCTTTTATTTCACATCAGACTTCAGTGCAAATCCAACAGTCACCAGCTGCCCCACGTGTGGCAGCTCCCAGGCCGTGAGGGGCACTTCTGCTGAGTCTGACTTTAATTTCAGAGCCAGGAAGAGACTCTCAGGCTGTGTTACCTCTGCCAGCCTGCTGCAGGCAGGCCGTGGTGCCGTCCCCAAGGGTCACTGCTGGCAGCCCCAGGCTCTCCATCCTGCCCTGACTCCCCAGACATGGATCCTGCCTGGGAGCACTGGGGCCCAGAGCCAGGGGTCGTCGTCTTTGCTGCGAGCCTTAAGTAAAAAGAACAATTCCATTTCAATTTCTCCCCTCAGCTTCTCCTCCTCCTTTAGTTTCTCCACTTTTGCACACTAGGAAAGGCTTGAATGGCCTCAAAAACCTTTCAGGTTATAAAGGATTAAGATGGACAACGCTGCATCCTTCCCGCACTAAAGGCAGGCAGGGATAACAATCTATCCCACAGCCAAATATGAAATAAAGCTTATCATGCCAGTGAACTGACAGACTCTTCCTAGGGATGGTACAAATGTCACATTCGAGCCCTTCCCATCCTCCAAATGGTCTGCAGGGTTTCCAGGTACTTTAAATCCTGAACCTACAGGCTGAGCATGTCCTGTGCAGCAGGACACAGGGGTAGGGTGATGAGCTTTATCCCTGGAAGCATCCTCCTTCCCTCCTCCCTTTCCTGACTAATTCCCAACCTTCTGAGGGATAGAATTTCAGGCTCTAAGCAAATGATGCTAAAGCCTCCACACCCCCACACAAGAACATTTTGCTAAAGGGATTCTCTGCTGACAGGTTATCCTTGAAAGGAGCTACAGCGCGTTCTTCCTGAGCGACCTCTGAGATAGCCAAATATCTTCCATGGCTTGATTTCCAGGAACGAGGCAAACCGCCCGGTCCGTCCCCGCCGCCCCTCGGGGCGCAGCCCGGCCCGGTGCCCGCTCGGTGCCGCCTCGCCCCGCGCTCCCCGCGCCCGGCTGAGGCTCCCCGGGGCTGCAGCGGCGGCCCTCGCAGCGCTGGCCCCCCAGGAGACCGGGGAAAGCGTGGTACGGGCAGCGAGG